>JAZHPH010000663.1:0-28414 GCA_037356405.1 Nasonia oneida | reverse complement strand
TATACGGGAGAATCAAGCGCAATCAGCTCTCTCTCTCTCTCTCTCTCGAATACTAATTAACGTTCAATCCTACACTGCGCACGCGAGCCCTTTTTTTATTCATCTCTCCGACAACGACAGCGGAGAGTAGCAGAATCTCGCGGCAAAGTTTCGAAGAATTTTAATGAAGCACACGCACACACGCGCTGCAGACATCCGCAGAGTTTCATCTATTATATAGCTACTAATTAAGTTTCCAGCAGCAGCAGCAGCAGCAGCGAAAGAGAGACAATCGCGGCGCAGCTGAGAGTACAGCGTAAAAGTCCCGAGGGCTCCCACAATTTCATTTACATCGAATGCCGCAACAATCGGCCGGCCACACCGTCTCTGCGGCGGCGACTCTTGAAAGCGGCCCCGTGTGTTATATACACCGGGGCAAAAACGCATACGCTAAACAGGCCAGTGAGAGCCGGTGTCAAGCGCGGCCTCGAGTGCACTGTATAGGAAAAAAGTCTCGCGCGCATGCATCATCCGCGCGTTCCGGAGATTGACTTTTTGCAGCGTTGGTTTAGCGCGCACATGGCCGCGCACGGATTGATGCCACGCGCGGGGTACGTGGGAACTTTATTCGCGAGGAGTTTGTGCAACGCCTTTTTTTTCTATTTCCGAAATCACGCATCTACTGCTTCGCGTACAATGGGCCGTATTCGACACCTATGATTGCACTGCGGCTAGCTCCAAGTTGTAATAATTCGACATTAGCCAAATGAAGTATTGCAATTAGCGCGAAAAACGCTAGCTTCGCCGGGAAAATTCTCCACGGCTTTCTGACTTTGCGTATAAAGTCGAGCGAGAGAGTAGTCTGCAGTACAGTATGTCTCGCTCTCTCTCTCTCTCTCTCTCTCTCTCTCTCTCTCTCTCTCTCTCTCTCTCTCTCTCTCTCTCTCTCTCTCTCTCTATACATAGACTTTGGAAAGGAAGTGGGTTATTAAAAATATTTACGGCCGTAAATCGCCGCGGCATGCGGTGGTGCGCGCGGGCTAATTTTATTTTAAAATGTTTGCCTTGTATCTGTACTGTACGCTCGCGTATAGCGGAATGAAGGAAAGATTCACGCGCACGTGACTCGCGTAGCTTCTCTCCGCTACTGCTGCCGCTGCGCGTTGCATGTTTAAGTAACTCTCTCTCTCTCTCTCTCTCTCTCTCTCTCTCTCGGGGCTGCTGGTGTGCTATCACAATCGCCGTATATAAAACTGCACACGAACTGCGCAACGGGTAATTTTTCTCCAGCGCGTCTTATTCTCGTTCTCTTCAGGCCCGCGTACTATTGCCGTAATTAAAATCGTATTGTTTCGATTAATAAGCGCGCAGCGCATATAACGTGTGTTTCATTAAAAGGGGGCAATTTGTAGAGAATAAAAGCTACCGTGCGCGACGCCAGAGAGAGAGAGAGAGATAGAGGTTATATACAGTGTATGCACTGAGCGCTGCAGTGCACACACACACACACACACACACACACACACACTGTACCGACGTTTTGCTCGGCGCAGCAGCAGCGAGTCCGGTTTACTTTGAAATGGGAAAAGTAAAAGTAGGCATTCCTAGGGGCGGTGCGCGCACATACACACACACACACACTCACACACATGCTACAGACTCGCGAGCGGCGAGCAGCATCCCACGAGGCGTGCACGTGTTGCCAAAGAGATTGCTATATACGAGGAGAGGAGAGAGAGAGAAAGAGAAAGAGAGGTGGAATATAACGTGTACACGCATTGCCGAGAGAGTAGTTTATTGAATATCGAATTGGCGCGCGAGCAAACGTCAGCGTCGCTCGTGGGGCTTTTCCTTTTGTCTCTACCGTAAGTAGCGAGCGACGTTTTTGCGCGCTTTCCTTCCGCGCGTCGCGTAGAAAAATGAAAGTCGCCGATTAAGCGCGGGAAAATATCGAGCAGCGGCGAGAGCGTTTAAACGCCAGAGCGAGGCATCGACGCATGTAGATCTTCATTAATCGTTATACAGCCGAGCTGAGAGAGCGATTATAACGCTGACAGACAGGCGGGCAGAAATGGAGCGTAGAATGCGTGCTTAATTGGTCCGAACGCGAGAGTCTCCGCGGCAAAAAAAAAATGCCTCGCTGCGGATGAGATGCTCGCGCGTGTGATAAAGGATAAGCTCCCGGGAGAGACGCTAATGGCTGCATGTGTGCTCGTAGAGGGTCGATTATACATCGGTCTCGCGCTTTTCTTTTCATCTCTCTCTCTCTCTCTCTCTCTCTCTCTTTCTCTCTCTCTCTCTTTCCTTTGTAACGTCTCGCAAGCTCTTGGAACGCGCGCGCGAGATTCAAAATTCGCGCTTTTGCAAGTACGTAACGCAAACAACAAGGATAGAGAGCTAGGGAGAGAAAAAATCTCTCGGCTAAAGTGGAGCTGAAAGATTGTTATTTTTGTTCGGCACACACAGCCAAGCGTATAGATATACTTATATACGTGTGCAGACCGCAGAGCGATCAATGCGCGCGGCGGCGCGAGAGCGGGAAATGGCCTCTTTGTGCGCGGGACTGCTGCTGCTGCAGCGCTTGTACACTTGTATGCTCTGTTGCGCGGCGGCGGCGGCGGCGGCGGCGGCGGAGATTCCGCTTTTTGCGCGCAGCGGAAAAATCATCGTCGGCCTGCTTTTATCGCCTACTCCAGCCCGACGGAATATTATTACGAACGTTGTACATCGCGCGCTGCTAAAGAGCCCCATTATATCGCCGCGTGTCTATGTATGTACCTTCGTCCTGCTCTCGCTCGATCATCGATGTTGAGGGGCTTTGTTAATTCCATCTGCGTGAGAGCTAATCGCGCCGTTAAGGCTGAATCAATATCGGCTCTGATTCCTCGGTTTTTGCGTGAGATCCTCCTTTTAACAAAGTGTATAACGACAACGCGACGCGATATCCGCTGCGTCGGGTTTACGCGCGCAAAAAGCATTATCGAGAGGAATATCAAAAAACGGAATTGGATGGCATCGACGCTATGCGCATACAGTATATTCTCTATTATATTCAATATCCAACACAGGCACGTTTATACGCAGCTCTGAATAACATAATCGAGATTTCTCGCGCACGAGTTATTTCCGCAGCTCCGGTAGAGCGAACGTTTCAATTCCGCTAAAAGAACCGCGGCGCGCGGAAGCACACAGCAGCGCAGTGCAACGATTGATAACAGCGCGGAGGGGAAACTTTCGCGGAGTCGAAAAATCTCCACACACGCGCGCGCGCGGCGCGAGGGAGCAAAGGAGCGGTTCGGCCTACATTCGCGAATAATCCTCGTTCCTCCCTTTCTTTCTTTCTCTCGCGGCGGCGTGTATGCGTGTGCAACAACAGGTGGCGCGAGTCCGGCTGCAGAGAATATAGCAGGATGTATATGCTCTAGCCGCGCGCCCGGAGTATAAGCGAGCGAGCGCAGCAGCAGCGGAGAAAGAGAAGGGAAGGAGCGTCCTTGTCTCGGGCGACGATAGGATGCTGCCACGGGGGCTTCGAGAGGCAAGCCTTCTCTCTCTCTCTCTCTCTCTCGCTCGTGTGGACCGACGAAGTAGTAGGCCGTCGTGCGGTGCTACAGGTATGCAGCTCTTTCTCTCTCTCTCTCTCTCTCTCAGTCCTGGCAGCAGCAGAGCGGCGGCGGTGGGCATTCCTGCGGCGTTGCCGCGTCTCTCCCTCCTGCTCGAGAGAGCTGCGCGCGAGGCCACGACGCTCTCGCTCGCAGCTCGATCCTCTCTCGATCGCTATGCGTGTGTGTATACGAATTCGACGCCGCGAGTTCGTCGTCCATAACGTAAGGGTACAAGTTTGAATTTCGTCGCGATTAGACAGCTCTGCACCGAGAAGACGTAGCTCTCGCCGAGAGAGAGAGAGAGAAAGAGCAAGTCTGAGAGAAAGATAACGAGGGAGAGACGGAGAAATCGAGTTACTCCGGCACTCCTCTTTCTCTCTCTCTCGCTCTTTCTCTCTCCGGGGATCTGATCCTCCGCGAGTTCCGTTAAGTGCGTTACGTGGATACGTATAACTATATAGCGGCAGCGCAGGCGTGTACGTGGCGGCGGCGAGGCCCCAAGAGTAACGCACACACACAGAGACGGAGCCGGACCAAGAGAGAGAGAGAGAGAGAGAGAGAGAGAGAGAGAGAGAGAGAAAAGTTTCGCGACTCGCTGCTGTTGCCGCTATAACGGTTAATCGAATTACATTTTAGCGACCGGTCGATTTCGTTAAATAACTTTTCTCTCTCTCTCTCCCCTCTCTCGAGCCGGCAAAGAGAATTTCTATTATCTTGCTCTCGCCCCTGCACTTTCGTCAATTTCGTTAGACCTATACACAGTTACACGAGTTCGTTCGCTTTTCCGCCGCGCAGCTGCAATTTGTTTATATCCGAAACTATCTACTCAGCGCTCTTTATCCCGCTCTCTCGCGAGTAATTGCGCATCGCTATTATTATTAGAAGCCCGTGTATAATGGCCGTAGGTCGCGTCGCATGTTCGTTTTAATAACCATCAGCAGCGGCGGCAACGGCGTATAGAGAGTTAAAAAACGAATGCGCCGCTTTTTCTATTATTACCAGTGGCGCGCGCGCGCGCGCGAGCGGGGCAAATTGCCGTGTCTAAAACGCAAGTAAATGAGAAAGCGGATAATTCACGGGCAAGCGCGATGGGAAATTGCAGCGGCACAGCGGGCTTCCGTTAATAATATCCGAATGCGCGTTTTTGCATAATTTTGAATTTTCGCGCCCCGAACGTCTCGGGTTATACCCCGCGCATTACGCAAAATTGTCGGGGCGGATACTCGCAGCCCCTGGCGCTCTCCGCTGCGCTTCTCTATTTTGCAGGCAGCTCTTTTTTTTCGGAGCAGAGGCTGGCCTTGAAGCAGCAGCGCGTTCGTGTCGGTCGGCAATTTCGCGATCGCGCTTTTTCAGTTAATCGCCCATTATTAAAACTGCCTCCGCGCGTGTGTGCGTAAACGGATAAAAATGGATAATTCATATATAAAAGCCAAAGCTCGAGGAGACTCACCTTGTTCCGCTCGGATGCCCCGGAGGCCCGCCAGAAGGGCGGCGATGAGCAGCTGGATGAGGGCAGCGAGGGCCGCGTGGTCCCTCATGATGGTGTTGTCGAGGCCGTCGCCGGCTGACGTCGGCCGCCGGCCCGGAGCAGGGGGGCAGCAACACAGCCAAGCTGCCGTCTCCTCGGTGCACCTTCTTCTCTCTCTCTCTCTCTCTCTCGCACTGCTGTCCTCTTCGATCCTTTCTCACTCTTGCTCCTCTCTGTCTCTCACCGAGCGCTGCGGTATATCTGTGTATACTCGAGAGCTGTCTCTCTTCTCTAGTACTCGTTGCCGCTGCTTCTGCTGCTGCTTCTCATCGTCTCCCTTTCTGGCGCAGACTTGGTCGCGAGACGCATCCTCGTCTTTTCTTCGAAGCCTGCAAAAGACAAAACGAGCGGTGCATTAGCTAAAAAGCTGGAACGCGCTCATCTTTGATGCATCGTCGTCGCGGCACTCTCCGCTCCGCTGCCAAATAGCCAAACGCAGAACAATGCTTTTCTCCGCTCTATGGCCGCGTGGATTTTTCCAAAGGCTCGGGCTCAATCGGGAACTCTATTATACGTGACGCGAGTGCGTTTCGGAGTATTCTTTAAATATCGACGGGGCGCTGAAAAATAATTAAAGCGGGGAAAAATAATAACGAGAGGCAGGAGTATCCGAAAAGTCGGGGCTCGAGTAATTAAGAAAGCTGCAGCTCTAACGAGACCTCCGGCGCTGCGAGCATAATAACAACAACAATAATAGCGCTGCACTGCTTTGCGGCTTTCTCGAGATCGAAGCAACTAGCATTGTGCGGCCAGGTGTATTCCTTTGCTCCGCGACGATGAATGCTAGCTGAATAAGGCGTCGGCGGCGAAAATAAAATTCGCGGCGGGTATAAATAAGGCGCTTTGCAGCTCTTGCACGCCGGCCTTTCAGCTTCTCTCTGCGGCGGAAATAAGGAAAGGAAGGAAGGAAGATCTCTCCCTCGGCTCTGCTTTGCGTATACAGCGCTAGAGCCGAAATTTCCGACGATCGCGCCATTCATTCGCGAGACACTTCAAGTTCGACGAGCCGCGTGCAAAGAGGATGATGGAGCGGAAGATGAGAGAGAACAAAAAGTCGCGGCCCTCTCTCCGCATCGGCAGGACTTGAAGGACTTGGAGAGATTCCTTTTTAGTCGCTGCGCGAGGAGAGCTCTTTACTTTCGCCGAAAAATCCTCCGCGATGCCCCCTCGCTGCGGGAAATCGCGACTTTCCGCGCCGCGGAGCAATCGCTGCAGTCGAGGAGAGCTCTTGGCGGCACGAGCAACAAAGACTCTCTGCGCTGCTGTGTACCGCCGCGACAGATAAAGCGACTAACAAGACGGATTAAATTTAACGAGATGCATCCCCCGGTATACAGGTCGTATATATACCTATAGGCGGGGGTGTGTGTGCAGTGTCGTCGTCGACTGCCAGACTAGCCCTGGGGACGAGCGCGTCTTTCCGTATAGCTTCTCCTCTGTCTTCTTCTCTGGCGCGCGAATAAAAATAACGGTAAACCGACAGTCTGATATGTATTGCATTATGCGCTCGCGGCGAAACAAAGCCCTAATTATTTTCGAGATCGGATGAGACGGGGGAGAGCCACTCGCGAGATACTCTGATTAAAAATATTGCAGCGGTGTAATTGCGTTATAGGTATACGTATAGGGCGTCGTTAGCCGCGACTTTTGAGGGCTGAAGTAGCATAATTAAAATTTCTTTTTTAAGAGAAGCACTGCGCCCGAGAGAGGACAGTTGGGTATATATACCTGCTATTCATAGGTATCGTGTGCGTGCGTACACAGAGGCGAAATCCCGAGCGCGCGCAGATGGACAGTGTATACAGCAGAGCAGAGCCGCGATCGTAAAAGCCGTCGCGATTTCCCCCCAACTTTTTCTCGGTATTTCCCGTCAAGCAGCCCCGCGTGCGTGTATCCATGCGGACGCAATTTCCGCGAAGCCAATAATACAGATCGAGCTGCACTTCGGGGTAATTGAAAACGGCGATTCGGACAAATCCGCTCGCCGACGACGAGAGAGCCGCTGCTGTATCGGGAGGAGAAAAAAATTGATTTATCGGTCCGAGTCTTAGGAGCGATTTTCCGTTTATGCGTCTAGAGAACAGAACAGCGCGGACGAGCGCGAGAGGACGTTTGTAAAGCGATCGCGATTTATGTGGAGGCGAAGCGATCGATATCTCTCCAGTCTCTCTCGCTCTCTCTTTTATTGCCGCTGGAATTACAGCCGGCGGATATAGCCGTATTTATCATCCCTCGCGTATTAGCGAATAATGTAGATCATCCTGCGCGGCGTCTCTCATGCAAATGCGAGAGCGCATTCGCGAGAGGGGTGAGGTCTCGCTCGTATATCGGATAAGGCGCGCTCCGGAGCATATTAAATTCTAGTTCAAAGAGCCCTGCTGCAGCGCTGCGGCGCCGCACTCTCTCTCTCTCTCTCTCTCTCTCTCTCTCTCTCTCTCTCTCTCTCGAGGAATTCGAAAAACGCGAACAATTTGAATGCGCGCTGCAGCATAGCGGGAGGGAGCTTGCAAGAGGGAAAAATTTAATTTGAACGAGAGAGAGAGAGAGCAGGGCGAGCGGGGGTGGCAGTGCAGGTTATACGAGAGCGTGCGCGCGATGTGTTTCAAGGGCAAGGCTGTAGCGGAGAGAGAGAGAGAGAGAGACAGAGAGACGGCACATGTGCAGCAAAGAGTGCATTTGATAATAGTGCGTTGTCCCGTGTCATTAGACTAAGAGAGTGGCGCGCGAGGGGCTGAAGTAAGGGAAGCGCGACGCTGGCGAAGAGAGATGAGGCGAAAGTTTGGGGTTGGCCGCGCGAGCGACGCGCGGCTGGCTTCCCAGGATCAATACCGGGGAGAGCGCGCCGCTTATCCGGATCCCCTGCGTCTTCCCTCTCTCTCTCTCTCTCTCTCTCTCTCTCTCTCTCGCTCTGCAGCGTGTGTGCGGGTGTGCGTGTATACTCGTCTACGACTTTTTTTCTTCTTCTCCGCGCCGCTCGCTGTGAGAAACGCAGAGAGTAAGAGAGCAGGCCAGGTAAGAGAGTACGAGGCAAGGCACGAAATTCTAGAGTGCCGAAATACAGTAGAGCGCGCGGAGCTTTAAAGTTCTTCTAAAGCGGGCAAAGACCCGCCGCACTGTGCAGGAAATTGCAGACTTGGCTGTATACTCCGGTTGACGAGTGGCTTCGTCAAAAATTTAGGATGTCCTCTCTAGCCCTGCTCGGATGATACACGGCCGGCTCTGCGCGAGGAAAAAAGAGAGTGTCTAGTGGCAGCTGGGCGGCGCAGCTCTTTCAGCGCGCTCAAGAAAGAAAGCTCCTAGCGATTGACCAAAAAACAGAAAGAGAGAGAGAGAGAGAGAGGAGTAGAGTCTCGAGTGGAGCAGCTCTCGCTCTTATTCTGATAAGCAGCGATATTCCGCGCAAACAGGATGATACGGCAGCAGCTTCTTCAGCGTGCAAAGCCCTCGGGAAGCATAAGTCTCTGCGTGTGACTCATCCCGATTGCAGATTTTTTGAGAGGACCCACTCTCTTTCACTCACTCGCTCTCTCGAGTGTGCCCTGTACTCTCCCCAGCTCCTCAGCACTCTCTCGGCTTTGTTCTCAGCGCGCGTCGCGCGGCACATTTTTTTCTTTCAACGCCACGACGACATCGCTGCGATCGATTCGCAAATCGTCGCCCCCGCGGATTTTCGGAAAGTATGCGTGTCGGAAATTCTCGCACGCTCTCTGAGCTTCCTTCCTTCCTCCTTCCTTCCCGCATTCAAAGTCTGCGGGGCGCGCGCGCGCGAGAGAGATACGGATGCTCCCGGCGGAGTTTATATTCCGCGTCTGTTTCTCTCTCCCTCCTATCCACGCGGAGAAGTAGTCTACTGCTACTATACCGCAGCAGCAGCAGCAGCAGCCGCCGCCGTCTCGGGACAAATTCTATTTCCGGTAAATTTAAGAGCCGCCGAGTCGTCCGAGCGCGGATTTATTTCACGGCTCTGGGTTTTACTTCGGCTTCCGCGGAGAGCTGTGCCCTTCGCTATATAGGTATGTAAGAAAAGGTACGACGGTGTACAGAGAGTGCGAGCACTTTTGGACATTTTTTTTTCCTCTATACTCTGGCGAGCGCAGGGCGCGAGATATTCCATTTTCGATGAGTTTTGAAGAGCCGCCGTCGCCGCGGCGCGCGAGATTTATATTCCAGCGGCGGCGGCTTTCTCTCTCTCTCTCTCTCTCTCTCTCTGCAACGCAGTGTATATAACGCGTACATTCTGCACGAGCGCCGCCGCTGTACGAATTTAAAACACAAGCTTTTGAATTCAGAATGCAGCTCTTCTCCTTTCAGAAGGGTCCTCATCCCTTCCTCTTTATTTCGGATTCGCCGAGCGACTATATACTGTGCCGAGGCGGCGACAGCGACTACTGCGACGATGACGAGAGAGAGAGAGAGAGAGAGAGAGAGAGCCAAGGGCTGAAAGGGGGTGAAAAGCAAAGAGGAGAGAGTGAGTGAGATGGAACGAGACAATGGGAATAAAGGAGTAGGAAAGAGCGAGAGCGCGCGCGAACCAGAATAATGGCATTTTTTTCTCGACGTCTCTCTAATTCGCCCAGCGCGTATACGTGTTTCTTCTCTCCGCGCGTGTAATTAAAAATCGTTGCAGTAACGCGCGCACGGCCGAAATCAATTTAGCGTGTATCGGTGTGTTTGCGCGCGTTATGCGGCGCAGTCTAGAAAGGATACAGTCGGTGCACGCGGGGCGCACTAGGTATATACGTGTGTGTGTGTGTGTGTTTCGTAACGAACCGCACACCGCCATTCCTCTCTCTCTCTCTCTCTCTCTGCCCCTACTCTTCGAGTGAAAGTAATGCAGCACACAGAGAGCGTCGCGTCTTGTGTTTCGAGCGCTGTGGCGCGCCTGCGAAAATCTAATTGGATATATAGGCTACATGCGCGTGTGTGCACGTACATAATAATGTCATTTCGCGATTCCGAGAGCGCGGTTCCATATCTCTCGCGGCGCAGTTCTCCATAGCGATGGATCGCTTATCTGCCAGGCTCTATCTCTTCTGCGCAGGCTTGCGTTATAAACGTGTATACACTCTCGCTATTCCATTAGGCCTATCGACGACGCTGCTGCACACACAGCTGCGCTAATCAACCGTTAAATTCTACTGGTCTCTCTCTCTCTCTCTCTCTCACTCGCGGAGCAATGCTGCGGTAAATCATTCCCAGCTCGCGTGTCTGTGTGTTTCTCTCTGATTAAATAATTTCGACCGGCGCGCTTTTTTCGCTTACCCTCTCGGATTCCAGAATACGCCGCGTATTCTAGGCTGCAATTAAACTTTATCAAAATCTGCATCTCTCGTTGCGCAAACTCTCGATCGATATAAATATGCGTGTATGGTGGCAGCGAATTGAACGAGGCACATATCGCGAAGCGGAGAGTTAATTGTAAAATAAACAAGAGTTTAAAAACTTAATGGCCAATAAAGCCCAATGGCGGCATTACCGCGGCGAGAGCTATTTGTCTCGAAAGCGCTATACACACACACACACACGGCCGTTTCTTCCTTTCTTCTCTCCGAGCTGCGGGAGAGAGAGAGAGAGAGAGAGAGAGAGAGAACTGCGCAACAAGATCGATTCGCTTCGCGCAAAGAGGCTGCTGCTGCTACAACGGAGTTACGCGCGCAATCCTAAAGCGGCCTTTTCTAATTTTCCCCGGGCGATATAACCGCCGCCGCTGCAAGCGGTGCTACGAACTCTCTTTTCCCTTCTCTTCCAGCGCGCTTATAGTCGTCGACCGCAAAGAGCCTTTGAATTTCTTTACACGTGTGCTCTTGTTCTCCGCGAGATTACGTCGTCTCTCGGAGTATTAGTCGGCAGCTCTCCTCTCGATTTCTAGAAAACGAGAAGCGATGGCTATCGCATCTCCGAGATTTATAATCTCGATCGAAAGAGGAGGAGACATTTGTATTCGAGCGAGCCATCGATTATATGGAATTTCGAGTGTAAAAAGAACGTGAGGCATTGTGCGTCGTGTATATGACAAATTATCGAACCGGGACGAGAAATTTGCATGTCTACTTCCCGGTATATGTTACACACGCAGAGAGACAGAGCGAAATGAATTAATAACGATATACGTCTCCGGCATATCGATCAGAGCACAGATTTCTCTTTCGGCTGAAGAATGTAATAACGCCGCACACCTATACATATATCGGCGGTAGTCGTCATCTGGCCTTCGTGCGACAAGGACGGACCACTGTATACGGAGCCTAGCCAAAGAGGGATGGAAGAGGAGAGAGAGAGAGAGAGACGCTGCTGCAGCACAGGCTCGTTATTCCAAAAAAGGCCGCTGGCCTTCGTTATGCTTTTTTTACCTCTACGCTCCTATACGCGACGGTGTATACAGTTTCTGCGCACGCAGCCTCTCTCACGAGAGCGACTACGGCTATGCAGCAGGTGTCTCTTGTCTCTCTCTCTCTCTCTCTCTCTCTCTCTCTCTCTCTCTCTCTCTCTTGAGATAATCGTCGCAATAGCCCGGGATGATTTGCAGAATAAGCGCGCACAGCACACTTTTCGGAGCTATATGCGAGTAGCAACGGAAAATCTCAGACGATGACTCGATGGATCGCACGGGTAGTCGGTGCGCGCGCGCGTCTATCATCCCCTTCTCTCTCCCTCTCGTGCAGTTTGTTTTAGTAATCGCCGCGTCAATCAAAATTTTCCTCCTCCTTTTTTTCAGCCGAACGCGAGCATAGAGTGTCGCCGTAGTATATACGAGAACGCACACACACGGTTGCGGCGCTCTTTTTCTCCTTCGGCGCGCGATGCCTACACAGCCGGTAAATCGAATTAAGCGCGGAAACCAGTTTTCGCGTTCTCGTTTCCAGCAGGCTAGACAATTTATTAGCGATAATTAAGCGGACGTGTTTGCTCTCTCTCTCTCTCTCTCTCTCCCTCTCTCTCTCTCTAGGCAAAAACTAATAGCGCGCGCGCGCGAATGAAAAATCGGGGACGCTTTATTTTTCGTGTGTGTGTTATTTTTGATCGATATGCGGCCGGGCTAATGAATTCTTTTGTACTCTCGCGTGTCTGCTTATTAGAATACCACGTATACGCTGCTGCCGTGCGCGGAAGAATAATATATAATTCCGTACCAGAGTCTGACGCATATAATATTCAATGCCGAAACGAGTCTCTGTCGTGGTTTCGGGCGTGAATCACACACAAATCCCCGACTGAGTGCAGGTGACAAGCCTTCGTCGCTGCGAATTTCGCAACTTCTTTTCGAAACTTTGCGGTTGTTGGGTCGCGCGATCAAAATTACGTCTGTATAGCAAGCATACAGTCGCGAAATCAAAAGCGCAAGGTAAAAAAGAGGGCACAGAGAGTCACTTCAGGGAGAGCGGGTATATTTGATGAATGTAATTGAAAATTTAAATTTATCACGTGCAAGCCCTCTTTGTGAAAAATACATATTTATTTAGCGCTAAATAACAGGAATTTCGCGGTCCGGGCAGAGGG
The DNA here is from genome assembly GCA_037356405.1 of Nasonia oneida. Lineage (NCBI taxonomy): Eukaryota > Metazoa > Arthropoda > Insecta > Hymenoptera > Pteromalidae > Nasonia > Nasonia oneida. The sequence goes on along the minus strand of JAZHPH010000663.1, from coordinate 15,808 downwards.
CACTTATTTACACGAGGGCGCGGTGCAGGCAGCTGCAACTCTCTCTCTCTCTCTCTCTCTCTCGCGGTGTTAATTATCTTTAGCGAGCATATGCGTGCAGCGAGTTTGCGCTGAAAATTATTCGCAGAGCCGCGCGTGTGCTCTCTAATGGGATAAAACTTCAACTCCCCCCCCCCCCCCCCCCCCCCCCCTCCCCTCCCCCTTTTCCAGAAGGGATTTTAATATCGCGCAAATTCGCGAGAGTATAAACAAAAAAAGCGAGCTTTCGGCCTGAAAGCCGCTGTGCGGGGGGCTGAAAGCTAATAACGTATTCCAACAGCCTGTAAATTTGGCGAGCAGTCGCGCGCACTTCAAAAATCATCCGGCATAAATCAAGCGCTTTAAAACGCCGCGCTCGTCGTGAGTGAATCATGCGTAGTCGAAAAAAAAAAAAATAAAATGAAAAAAAGCTCGCAGCGCGGCAGCAGCAGCGTCACTCGGCGGGCCAATAAAACCATAATCGCGGCCGTATATCGTCGAGTGTAGCTGCGGCGGCAAGGCTAGAGCGAATTTGCATTGCAATTCGAGCTTCTCTCACACGGCTCTGATATAAAACGGCTGCGAATCTGTACTCGCGCGCGGGGGAGGGGGAAAAAAGTGGCTCGAATTTTTAGCCGTCTCTCTCTCTGCCACCGCCCGTTATTCCGAAATCGCGTATATACGCTCGGTCGTTTTTTCCCCTCGGGCTCACGCCGCCGCGACTCTCAACTCTATCTAAACGACGCCCCGGCGAAGCAGGAAGGGAAGTGATGGAACGGCGCTGGCGAGGACTTCATCTATCTTCCGGAAGGCGCACGCGATTCGCACAGACAAGCGCCGCTACTGGCCTCGTTTTTCTTTCTCTCTCTCGAGACTCTATATACGCTGTGTTCTATGCGTAGAGAGAGAGAGAGGTGTATAAGGGGATACGACTCTTATCGGGTTTTAAGCGCCGATGTCGCGGCAGACGGCACCGGCTGATAAGCTAATGGTCAGCCCATCCAGTGGCGCGGTTGCCTCCCTCGCATTGTATCCCCGATCAGTCACGCGACGCCGCCGTATAAACCCCTCGAAGCTGCTTAAAAATAGTCGCTCATTAATCTGCGAGAGCGACGCACGCGACAAATCGCGATGAGCTGCCTGTATAACGAGGAAGGAGGAGATCGACGATTGATACTTAGCTCGACGAGCCATTTCCCAATTCAAATATACTAGAGCCCCGGTGTTTTATATCCCGCAATTGGCTCCGGCTCCCCGGGAGCGAATCACGTCGCGGGAGATCGAGAAAGGATACTGCAGCGGTATTACGTGAGAAAGAGAGAGGAGCCGACTGCTGCACTGCAGCGCACACACTGGAAAGCGATGGAAATAAGCCGGCGAGTATATAAAAGTCAGTGAGCCGCCAAGAAAAATGTAGCGATTTCACGGACTATCAATGCAACGTATGAACATAAGTTTTTCCAAGCCGCTCTCTGCTGGCGGAAGGAAAAAGCGCCGGTCGATACAACTCAGCTCGCAAGCGTAAGTGCTTTCCCGCAGGAGCTGGAAAAATCCGTGCGCCGCATTCCCGAGCGCATTGTTCCCTCACGCGTCACGCGTCCCGAAATCATAGTATTCCCATTAGCCGCTCGCGCGTCTCTATTCTCTCTCTCTCTCTCTCTCTCTCTCTCTCTCAGCCGGGCCGCTTTAAGAACGCGCGACTCCCCTGCAGCATAGCGATCCCCCCGTGCGCGCGGGCAGAAGAAGCATATAGAAGAGAAGGAAGAAGAGAACGGCCAGGCGCGCGCACTCGACGTAATTTATACGTCTCTAATCTCGACGATAAGCTCCTCGTCGTTCGCGCCCTCGAGCGCTGCAGACACTGATGCATATACGCCGCATCGCCTTACTGCACTGCACACTCCATTCGGCCCGTAATAACTCACCGCGCGCTTATTACAAGCGCGTTTTCCTGTATCTCTCTCTCTCTCTCTTTCGAAATTACGACGCTGCGTGTACACCTTTTTCTTTCTATCTCTATGGGCTGCGCAGCCTCGTAACTTTTTATACAGCGGCAGCTCGTTTCTTCGAGAGTTTCTCTCTCTCTCTTCGTGTAGCGGCGATAAAGTTTGATGAGAGCAAAAAGTGCGCTCTGCTGTAGCCGATGCTCTCCAAAAATGGCTCACTCGCGCAAGCGCGCGGATCTTGAATAAAAGAAAATCCATTGAAGGATACAGGAGATCGTTTATATATATATATATATATATATATATATATATATATATATATATATGACGAAGATTCATCCCAGTCTGCCTCGCCTTCATATTTCATGGCCGAACGGCCAGACTGCCCTCTTTTTGCCGAGCGCGTTTCTTTAAACTTTGATTTTCAATAGTCGCTGCAGCAGCAGCGGCAAACTCGCGCGTTCCATAAATTCGTTATGTACGAGATCGCGCAGTGTATAATCTCGTGAATAATCGAGCCTGATCTATATACAGATCGACGAGCGACGAAAAGAAAAGAGCCGTCAGCATACGCATATAAGGGAAAAAAACACGCTCGTAATGGGGGCAGGCCGGCATCATCCCTCTTGCGGCGCAGCTTGTTATGCAGAGGAAGAACGAGAGCGCATGGTGTACCCTCGTAACGCCCCAACGTGACTCAAGATCATCGCCTAATGTTTACGAAAAACCTCTACACACAGGATTCTCTATTTTTTTTCTCCCGCGCGCGGGAACGGAAGATGTACAAAAGGCAGAGAGAAAGGTCACGTTATATAACGCGGGGCGTTCTTCGCGCAAAAACGCACACGCCTACGATTTATAGATGTATATTCGGAGCTACTGCTGCCGCCGGCGGATCTCGCACAATAAATTTTTGCCCGCCCCGTGCTGCTGTACGTACGGAGGCAGCAGCAGCCTTGGGAAATCCTCTGCTCTCTTCTTGCAGAAACGCGGACTATCCTCAAAAGAGGACAAAAGCCCCGTACGATGCTCGCGAACGTTTCCGGCTTAGCCTCGTACTTATATATATATATATATATATATATATATATATCGGAGAGCCACTTCTTTCCTTCCGACTTTATCAAAACTAGCGCCGCGGAATGCCTGCATTACCATAAATATCTCATTCAATAGCCGGCCAGCCCGCTCTCTCTCTCTCTCTCTACTCCGAATTAATCTTGCGCGCCAACTTTGTCTTTCCGCCGTACGTAGAGAAAGAGAGGAGGAGAGATATAGGCGCATTAAGCGATTAGCTTTATTCAGGGGAAAGTATCGCCCCGGTCGGACTGTTGATTTTTTTTTCTTTCCGCTTCTTCCTCGCGCTCCGGGCCGAAACTTTCGGAATAAACAAACGGCGTTATTGCTACTTTGACTTTCTTTCGGCTGCAGCTTCCAGCTCGGTTATATATACAGTATCTTATGTACGCGCATACTTACGCCCGAGGAATGTATCTTTCGACTTTACTCCTCGCGCAGTAGTAGTTGTAGTAGTAGATGCTCACCTGCAGCAAAAAGAGGAGGAGAGGCTGTTAGTCTTGCGAATATCCGCTCGCGCGCGTGTTTGAGTTTATTTCTTTGTTTCGGCGTGTAAGGCGCAGAGCTCGAATTTTCGCAGCAGTTGTTGAAGGCGAGGAAGGAGCTGTACACCCTGGAGTGGACGAGATAAGCAGAGAGAAGAAGAAAAGTTTGGAGCTTTCTCTCCCGAGGCGATGAATCAACAGCCGGAGCTGCGTCAACGTCCTCGGGAGAGAGGGAGAAAAAAAAGCCGGGTAAAAAGGGAGCTTTAGGCCATATCTCAATGAGACAGCGTAGCTATATACTTTTTCGGGATATGCCGCTGGGAAAAATTCATTCGCGCCTTCCACTCTCTTTCTCTCTCTCTCTCCGCAAGACGCCCGGCTCAAATGTAATAAGTATACGTACACAGATCATGTACACGAGAGAAGCTACTGCGACGACTCGCTGGCCCCCGAAGGATTAATAAAAAGCGCGAGAGCGCGCGCATCATAAGTAGCAGTAGCTCACGCTTGTTAATCCGCACGCGCAGCATATCGGCCGCCGCGACATATGGACGCTCCCAGCGCGTCGCGGTCCATAACGTCTCCCTTGGGAGCTGATTTCTCTCTCTCTCTCTCTCTCTCTCTGTGCTATGTACTGCACCGTCGACGACTGCTGTGTTTTTCTGAACCATCTCGCGGCGGCGGCGGCGACTGCTACATACGCGCGCATAAAGTGCGTCCCAGAGGAAGCGAAGACAGCATGGGGTTTCCGCAGCCCTTCAATGGGGGCCGGGAATCACCCCATTAACGAGTAACCGTTCATTAGACCTGACCTCCCCCCCCCCCTATATATCCTATTTTCTCCCGCTTTTGTGCCCTTTCTCTCTCTCTCACGGCTGCATCATTTGCCGGCTGCTACTGTTTTTATCTCCTCCTAAGCGCTATACTCCCGCTTTGTATCAGCGACGAGAGCTACTTCATTCGAGCCAATGTGCATCGCGCGCGCTCTGCGTGACTCGGAAATTGACTTTCATACAATGTAACCTACGCGAGCCCCCGGCGCAGCTTGTTTGCAAATAATAAATTTTCAACTCTACTTAAGAGAGAATAAGGCCGAGATTGCAGAGGGTATATAAACGAGTGCGGCGAGTCATTGTCTTACCGAGAAGAGAAGGACATCTTTTTGACATCGCTGTGGGATCGAGTCGGGCTCGTTAATACACGGGGCTAATTGATGTGTGTGTGTGTGTGTGCGTGTACGGGAACTCGCTCGTTGACTCTTTTCCGCGAAGAAGCGAAGCAACAATGCGCCAAATCGATTTCATGCATACAGCACACGCTCTTATATATCCGACCCCTTTATGCACTACTACTTAGGCTGTATTATTATTACACGCGTTTCGGGGCTATACACGCGCTCACCTGCCCCAAAGACGAAGAGGAAGAAGGAGCGAAAGAGAAAGCTGCGCAACACACACGCACACACACACACACAGGGGGGGGGGGGGGGGGGGGGGGGAATTGGCAGCTACTCGCTCGCGGCTTTTGTGTGTGTGTCTTGAATTGTCCGCGGCGGCTTATTATATCCCCGCGCATGATTTGAGCAGCCGCAACTCGTTTTTTGCTCCCCCGCCGCTCTGCCGTACACACCACTTCCTCTCTTTCTCTACTCCCTCGGAATAATAGTCATTAACGTGCACAGCAGCAGCACCGGGATTGCGATTGCAATGATCAAAAGCCTCTCGTGCATGCTGCTGCTGACCCGATGCCTCGTTTGCGCCGCGCGCGCGCGCGAGCCAGCTCTCGACATACGTGCAGCGCGTGTGACCTTGCAGCACGCGCCGCCGAGAGCGGCTCTCTCCAACTTTTCTCTGGAATGTAAAGGACGTCGAGGACGGTGCGCAGCACTGCACACACGTGTTGATTCAGAGCTGAGACGCCGAAACTGCTCTCGCTTTCCGCATATACACCTTCGACGAGGAATTCCTCCGACTGATTGCACGCTTGTTTTCCGCAATTACGCGCTAAAATAACAAGGCTCTCTCTCTCTCTCTCAGCTGCTATTAGGCGCGTTATATACTTTGAGCCGTCATCAGCGACTGCTGCAGCAATTTGCGCCGCATTATCGCGATGGAAACTATATGAAAACTGGACTCGAGAGAGAGAGAGAGAGAATAGTAGCATCGGAATATTCGATGCACACATGGCTGCTACAAAGCACCCGAATTGCCGGATGACCTACTGCGCATAACATTATACGCGCGCGAGCTGCGAGTTAAGTTGGCAAATGTGAATCGTCCTTAACGAGCATCCCTTTGTCGGGCTATAATAATCCCGCTCGCCGGTGCTCCAAGCCACGCGGAAAATCGTCGACGAGCAGAGTGTACCGTATACATGTATAGTCGCAATATCTATGGCCTCCTTTTAAACAATACAACAATATCACGCGCTCAGGAGCTGAGTTTCAAAGTCGAGAGAGAACCACAGCCCGCAGCGACGACGGCTTTGTGCAGTAGCTTTTCATTACCCTTACGCGCGCTGTGCATCTCTCCAATACCCGCTGCTGCAGCCGCGCACGAGCTAGCTACTCCCACGTGTTTATATTTAGTTTTACGACTTTTCAAAAGTCTTAATGGATTCTTAATGGACGAGAGCGCGCGCGTAAAGGGCTACACGGCTCGGTTTCTTTTTTCCTCGCGCGGAAGTGTTGAAGAGCCGATCGGGGGCGCGAGAAATTATTGGCCTTTATTTCTGGTCTCGCGAGCGCAAGCTTTCCCGGCATTTTTCTCTGCCGCGCGCAAGCGCCGACGCGTTTATTTCCGTAACGAATGATTTGCCGCCGCCTCGACGACGACGTCTATCCCCCCTCGGTAATTAATTAGCCGACGTATATCATTCGACTCCGACTATACACACACACACACATGGATTCCCCTCCGGAGCTCCTTTTCCCGCGGATCGACGCCCTTTACGAAACTAAAAACAACAAACTTATTTTTCCTCTTCGCGTCGGTTCTCGTCTATGCGCCCGGATAGTCGATATAACGAGTTATGCGCGTCTTTATTTAGACTTTAATTGCCGGGGACAGAGAGAGAGAGAGAGAGAGAGAGAGTTCCGAAGCGATTTCGGGAGATCATCGCCGCCGAGGGAAAACAATTCTAAATCAATCTCTCTTTATTACGGAGCGATGATGATGATGATACACTTGGTACGTGCGGGAAATTTATGAACTGTGGGAGACATAACGCGACGTACCCAAAAAGGATAACGCGCATCTTGCCCTCCAATAATCAGGCAGATCGAGGTAAATCAATCTTCATATTTGTCGAATCGGACGCGTCAATCTCGGGGGTCGCTGCGCGCTTAATGAGGCCTCGAGAGTTCAAGCTCTCTCTCTCTCTCTCTCTCTCGAGTGTCTCTGCAGTCGGCTTGGAGTGTCAAAACAGATCGAGCTCTCCGCCGCACAGCACACTCGACAACAACAACGCCATACGGCTCGATCGCTTTCCAGGATATTGCCTATTACGAGCCGGCCCACGCGAGTGCATCAGCGCCGCCTCGGATGAGAGAGAGCTTCTGACACACTCGGAGCGAGCTTTTCACTCTCTCACTCCTTCCCCCATCCTATAACACACACGTCTCGAGGCTTTCTTCTTCTGCTTCTTCTCTCCGAGAGAGGCGGCCTAATGAAGATTGACAGGCTTCCACACGCGCGACGACCCTTTGCCGCCGCCCTCTTCATTCCCGGATCGAGATCATCGACGGCGACACGCGTCGAGAGCTTATACACACACACATGCTCGTTTTTTCCGTTTCCATTTATTTCTCACGTCCTGCGAGGATTACTTCTTCTTCTTCGCTGTACACTATGAACTTCTTTCGCCAAAGACGCGATAAGATTAGACCTAATCACCGCGCACGTGCTCCCGCGCTATCTCCGGCTTATACACACTGCAAAGTCATTTTTTCTTCTGCTACTCCAACTATTAATCAACGCTTATGTTTGCTCTCTGCGCTTGCGTCATTTTCGGGGACGAAACGCGATAAGTCAACGAGGACAAATTATGATCGATGTCTGCAATAGAGCGCTGCTAATTACGCGGCGGAGCGAAAAAGCCGATATTTCGGCGCGCGAGGGTGCAGATATAGGGTTTATATCGTTAAAGAGAAAAAGGAAAAAGAAGCGGCAAATTTGGCGCGCCGTGCTGCTTGCCAAGTCTAGAGAGAGAGAGAGAGAGAGAGAGAGAGAGAGAGAGAGAGAGAGAGAGAAATAACATTTTCCCGCCGACTTTTATTATAGCGTTTCGCCGATCGACGATTTATCCGCGCGAGCCTGCGTCGAGGTTTATTAGCTCCGATCGAGAAGAGACGGGAGGGAGCAGAGGGTGCAGCAGTCTCGATGATATTGTCAAGAGGTCGCGCCGCGGAGTAATTAAAATTTTTTGCCTCTCTCTTTCCGATAATTGCGTGATCGATATATCTAGCGCGCTTTTTGTCAACCGCTCGGTGCATGTGCAGTCTTTGTTTTATCGCCGACGTGTACACCGTTATCCACTCGCTGCTGGCATTTTCTCGCCCTTTCGCTCTGTAATGTACGTCTGCACATCTAAATCAAGCTTGCGGCTGGTTAAAGCCACGTGCAGTCGAACGTCGGAGGGAAAAATCAACCGAAAAACGAAATCTCGAGCCCGTCGCGCGACTTTCATCCGCGTGTGTGATATACCCCCCAAAAATATAATCTCTCTCCGCGCGGCCTCGGGAAATCCAAAATTAAACGCTAAACAGCGCCGCCGCCGCCGTCGATGGAGCAATAAAAACGAAAAGTCGAGAACTCTTCTAAATATTCATATTTTTTCGCCAATATGGCCCGCCCCCCGCGTGTCGTATCGAGAACTCGAGAAAGAAGAAAAATCGTAGTACGCGTCCATCTCCCGCTCCTGAATAGGACGATTCATTATTTAAACGTATAACGGTGTGAAATCTTTCGCAGCGATAGCCGACATGCAAATACGCGCGCGTCGTTACGTCGAAATTGTTTACACAAAATTTACCTCTGTTTGTCCTCACCGCACAGCTGTCTCTCCCGTCCCGCCGTTTTATTTTTCAACGCTGTATTTCGAACCTCTCTCTCTCTATTTTTTTATTCTAAAAATCTGCAATCCCCCGCGTATAATCCTAAGCGCGAAAGCTGCCGACAGAATTTAATAGGATTTAGTTGCCAGCCCCGCGCGCGGCAAAATAAAAGAGCCATATATATAGCGAGGGCTTTCGGCGTATACAGTTTCTCTCGCGAGTGGGGAGAGAGAAAAAATTCTCTCCTCGTATTTTTAATCGACGAGTATGAGCGAGAGAGCGCTTAATTCCCACGCAAATGTCCGGAGAATTGCAGGAGCATATCGGTTTCACCGCCGAATGTTTCCACAAATATCCTGCCAATATTTTCGCCGCCGATGTACACAGCAGCTGCTGAATTCCACTGGCGCGTTATTTAATTAGCGTTCGATGATGACATAACTTGATTATCTCTCTCTCTCTCTCTCTCTCTCTCTTCGGAGCATGTAATGGAAAAACAATTTTCAATAACTGCGCGCGCAGCTAATTAGCGTCGCGGCCGATTAAGAGACGTACCTTTTGATCGTCGGCGGCATCGTGTGCGTCGAGCAGCGAAGTGCATGTAAAAGCGCTGCGGGTATATAATAATTTCTCGATTGCATTGCGCGTATGTGCATAAACTTTTATAGGTTACGTACGGCTGCATAGAAAGCGAGCCTCATCCGAGAAGTAATTTATCGATTTTTCAGCGCGAAGCGATCCTTCGGCTCTAATGAGACCGCGCGGCGACGTTGTGTTCGCGAGTCGTATGGAATCTGCATACAATTAAGCGAGTCAAGAGGCCGTGCGCGCGAACAATAGGAATATCATCGATAAAACCGCGAAGGATATATCTCTCTCAGCGTCGGTGAAAAATCTCGCGCGCTCGCGATGAGGAGCTGCGCGAGCGAGAAAAACGTCCTCTTGCAACACACGTCGCAGCTATAGTGTGTGCAGTCGAGTTGCAAAATCCGCCACGCACGCGTATAATCGATCGGCCAATCGCGCGTGAGAAAGTGCGTTCTCTCTTCTCTCTATTATCTTTCATCTGCCGCGCGTGACACAGGTATATGCACAGCCGACGACGAGTTTCACTTTCCTTTTTACCCTTTGAGCCAGCGACAGGCATGCCTACGCGCTTCTACGCGTGTCCCCCCAGAGCTCTCGTCTTTCCTAATTCATCAGAGCGAACGTCAGGTGGGTAATAGAGAGACGCGGCGACTGAAAAGACTCGAGGAGAGCGCAGAGGAAGATAAGGGGGACTGCAGACACAGGCGACGCGGCGCCGATGATGATCGAGGCGTGTCGACTATGCTCTCCGAACGAAATCACGTCGTTGCACGCCGCGCCACAAAAAACGCTTCACGCTCCGCGGCGCGGGGGAGTTTTTCCTGAAAAGCAATTCCCAAGCTCTGTGTGTGTGTGTGTGTGTGTGTGTGTGTGTGTGTACTTGCACCGGCGGCCGCGGACGATTCGGCCATTCCGAGGAGAATTGTGAGGGGGGAGCACGCTTGGCTTCTTCCATATTCTCTCAGCAGCATGTCACAGCAATTACCGGGCGACTGCAGTTATGATTCGAGCTTTAAATACATCGAGTCTCTTGTATATACCAGATATTCGCATGAGGCGAGCAGTAATTAAAAGACTCGCGGATTCTCAGCCCAGCGAGCGAGAGAGACCGCAGCGGTGAGGCTCAATTAGTTCCTACTGCAGTGCAGTGCTGAGAGAGATACCTTCGGCAATAAACACGTTCGAGCTAGACCGCTGCTGCTGCCGCTGCGTTTGCGGTCGCAGTATAGAGAAGCGAAGCCGCTGCTTTATAGGACAGTCGTACCGCCGCTTGTAAGCCGCCGCGCCGCGTATGTAATTTGCGCGATTACTGTAAAACGCGCGCCGAGAGAGTTTGTTGCTAATTTTTTGCCTGTTATACATGCGCAGTTACGCCGAGTATACATATACGTAAATACATGGGATAGTAGTGCAGTCGTCGCGGGATTAAGCGGCATTTGTACGCGTTGTTTTTTGGAAATCGTAAAAGAGCCCGCGCTCGCTTTTGTGAAAAATAGCAGCAGTCGCACGCTTGTAATTTATCGGAATCTATTATAAAGTTGAAAAAAGAGGAGACTGGCTTCACGTATACCTACGCTTCCTCCTTATAAACCAGCTCCTCGCGTTTCGTCCGCGCGTGTGTGTGCAAGGCGTCTCGGGGGAAACAAAAATCGAGGAATAAAACCCGAGGTTTTATGACAGAGTTAAAAGTTACGAGGCCGTAATTCACGTTTCTTCACGAAAAATGCTCGATGCAGAGGCGTGCTTGGGAGCAGTTTACAAAAAAAGGCCAGAATTTCGGCAAGACGGCCGTCGTAGCGAGCGCGAGAAAGACGAAAATATGAGCTCGACGGCGTTAAAATGCAGCGCTGCGGCCGCGTGTGTTTGGAAGCGTTCGGCAATAAAGCGCCGGGCACATATACACATACCCACGCGTAGGGGGCGCGAAAGCAAAGCAAACAATTTATCGCTCAATATCGTCCGAAGAAAAGCACACACACAGGACTGTTTCTCGTCTCGCGGAAAGTATCCTCCGTATCGGCAGTTACTCGCTGTGTAGACGTCGTTCGGCGACTTATTGCCGTCGGGGTAAAAAAAAGCACAGAGAGAAAGAGAGAGAGAGCAGAGAGTATATCTAGCTTTCGCCCGATTGTGCGCGCGCGCGATAAATTAAAACGACGCCGTGAAAGAGAGCTGCGCGACTATCTTCTATAAAAGCGAGAACTTCTTATCGAGCGCGCGCAAACGAACTTTCAATTTCGCGAAAGTTCCGAGACGGGGAAATCGGGGAAAAAAGTCGGAAAAATGTATAATACCTCCGCGATATAAAGTTCAGGGTCGAAAAGTTGAAAGCCGAGTCGTTTCTCTCGAGACCGAGAGAGAGAGAGAGAGAGAGAGGGAGAGAGAGAGAGCGGGATCTCGCGACAAATTGATACGGCGGCGGCGTCTCGGCGTGAAAAATAATTGGATGCGTGTGTTTTTGCGAAAGGGGAGAAGCAGGTGCAGTATCTCTCTCTCTCTCTCTCTCTCTCTTATACTTATAATACTGCGAGAGAGAGAAGGCCGCTGCTCAATGGTTTTCGATAATCCCGGAGGGCCTCTTTTTTCGCGCTTTCTGCTCCCTTTCTTCGCAGCTTCTCTGCGAAAAATTATCCGCGTTTGAGCGAGCTGCTTTTAATAGGCAGAAAAGAAAGAAGAGAGAACTGCGCGACAATGAGGCGCGATAATTAATTGTGCCCCGCAGGAGAGAGAGAGAGAGAGAGAGAGAGAGAGAGAGAGAGCTGCGGGAGAGCTCCGCCGAATTTTCAATTAAGGAAAGGCAAATAATAAGCCGCCCCTTATTCTTCAACGAAACACCTCGACAGATGCAGCAGCAGCGCTGCGATACTCCCTAATGGGCTTAATTATCCAGAGTCGCCCGCTCGAATTTCCGGAAAATCATTCACCTGTATATGCACCGCCGGGAGAAGCGGCTTTTTTCTCCTAAACCGACGACTCTCACTGCCGCAGCAGTAGCGATGAAAAAAAGTGTGTTCCCTCGAACCCGCTCTCTCTCTCTCTCTCTCTCTCTCTCTCTCTCTCTCTCTCTCTCTCGGGCTGCATTTGAATTCGCGGTGAAAAAGTACTGCCGCGCGGAAAATTTAATACCGCGCACGCTCGCGCACACACCATGTGTACGTGTATATATAAAAGTCAAAGGAGAGCGTGCTTTCCAGCCGCGGCGGCGCATCGCAACAACAATGCCTAGGGTTTGCTAAAAATTCATGGCTCGTATAATGCTCAACACAGAGACGTTTATGTGTGTGTGTATGTGTGTGTATAATAGTGCAGGGAGAGCGACTCGCTCTCGGTTACGTAAGCGTTGTATTTCTACAGTCTGAAATTTAAATATCGGAGGGAAAAGTTATGAAAGCTCAGCTCTCTCGCTCGAGAGTTATCGATGGGTTCCCATCTTTCTCTCTCTCTCTCTCTCTCTCTCTCTCTCTCTCTCTCTCTCTTTCTGCAGAGAGTGCGAAAAGTTATAATATCTCGCGGATGTACGTGTATAAGAGCGCAGCCGGGGAAAACTTTGACAAATCGGACCTTTCAGAGAGAGAAAGAGAGCAGCACGCCGCGAGGCTCTTTACTTCCCTTGCGCGACAAACAGACGGAGCATGCAAATCTTCGAGAGCCGAAACTATCGCTTTCCTCGGCTGCAGCACGACGGATCGTGCTTCGGTGCATAGAGAGGAGAAATCCGCTCGCTCCAGTAGCTGCAGCTCAAAAGAACCTGTCGCCGCGTTACGTATATATGGGAAAAGCGATTGAGTCGTCACATACAGAGTGAGCGCGAAGAGCTCTGTGTAATACGTGCACACACACTGCTGCACTTTGCCAAGGGGGGTTTTCGCGTTTTTTGCGCGCTCGCACTCGTTGAATATTAATACGCGTCGATGTAAAAAATGAGAGGGCTGAGGGAGACCGGTTCGCGATATTATTCCCGAAAACGCGCGCGAGCGCGAGATCGATCCTATCTGCGACAATGTTGCCACGTCTCTTCTGCTGCGACTCGTGCAATGATGGCAGGTGGTCCTCGATCGCTATCTGCGTCTTGTATATATACACAGCGTGTATACGAGAGGGTAGGAACATCGTCGACCGAAAGTTCATTAGCAGCTCTCTCCGTCGTTTCCTCGTTTCCATTATCGTATTGTATATAATAATATACACCATACCGCCGAGGCTTATTAGCGACGCCGTCAATCCTGCGGCTATAAAATCTCGCTTTTTACACGTGTTCCTTCGCGCCGCGCATTCCTTCTTTAATACTCGCTCTCCCTCGCAGGCACTAATTAATTTCGGGCGAACACGCGCTGCAAGAAACTTCTATACTCTCTCGAATTTTCCCGCGAGCTCGCGCCCTCCCTCTCTGTTTATTTTCGATGTGTCGCGCGCGCCTCGGCTCTTTAATCTTCCTCCCGCGCGTGAAAACAAACCCGAGAGAGAGAGAGAGAGAGAGAGAGAGACGTCTCGTCGCGAAGTCAGCTCTCTTGAATTATTTTTATTCGAGCTTCCCCCGTCAAATCCCCCGACGCGATGCACGAGAGAGATTTCAAACGCGAAATTTTATATCAAACTCGGATCCGGCGCTGCGCTGCTCGCTAATGAAGATTACTGCACAAACATACACAGCGAGAGACCGCGCGACGACGTTTATTATTCCAAGGCGAGCCGAACGCGCTGATTATTTTTATAGCCGTCGGCACGGCTGCTGCACGAAAAACCCATATCTCTCCGTGGGGATCTTTCGAGCTGGCGTCGGTATACAGTATATAAAAAGCGATTAAAAAAGTGTCCCCGGCGCGCGATATCAGCGTCGATCGTTATAGAACGGGCGCACGCGATTAATTTCGCCAGAGCTCGCGCATAAACGCGTCCATCAAATATTGGCTCCGTGTGTTCGCTCGTCGTCGCTACTATATACTGCCTTGAAATTTAAGTGAATTTAATATTTGCGCGCCGGAAACTAGACGATGCGAAAACTGCAGCGACGCGACTGCGCTAATGCGTATTTAGCTTGGTAAGTTAAGCGCATTACGCACTCGGCTGCAGCCTCGCGCCCCTATTTCTTAGCGGCGAACTAGCGCTGCTGCTGCAGAGCACCCCGTTCTCGTTCGGAATCATGCAAATACGCTGTGCATAACGAGCTTTGTTTGCCTGTTTGTTTATTTATATGGCAAACTTCGGAACGAGAGAGCTATAGTGTATGGAGGGACTGCGAACGAGGCGTGAAACTCTCTCTCTCTCTCTCTCTCTCTCTCGCTTGCAGCGCGGGGAACTGGACTCGCTGATTTTGCAGCTGAACCATCCTAATTGTCCAAATCACCGGTCGCCCTGCCTCCCTCATTACCATTTTTACTGCCGCTGTTGCTGCGGAACAAGTTTTAAGGAGCTTTCGCGCGGAACTTACCCAACGCGCACGCGCACTGTATCGGGCTGTGTGTTAGTGCAGATATGTCGGCGAATATGTGGCTGGATAACTCACCTGCAACAGAAAGGAAAACGTGGAAATTAGAACAATAAAAAAGTGTAAATATACGGTATGCTTTTAAAATGAATGGCGCGCTCAATGGGCCATTATGTAAACATCAAAAAAATAATCAACCCGCTGCTGAAAAGGGAGAGAGAGAGAGAGAGAGAGAGAGAGAGAGAGAGAGCAGGTATATGCGGAGCAATTTTCATGCTAATATGTTTGAATAGCAAACAAGTATCGGCGCGCGAGAGCCGCTGGAAAAAGGGCCGATCGCAGTCGAGACACACACGCATACAGAGGAGACGAGTGTGCGCACTCGTTAATAGATGATCACGAAATGATTTTCAAGGGGGGGAAATTGGCGTGTAAAAGGAAAATACACAGATATTCCGAAGCAGCAGCAGCCGCTTCATCGCCCGCGAGTATAAAACTCATCGCTGATACTGCGAAGAGCGCAGCTCTCTCGCTTTTTATCTGCGAAAAAGCGAGCGCTTTGTGCAGCTGAACAGCGAAAAAAAGAGAGGAAGTGTTTGGCGCGGAATGAAGTAATCCGAGCCTCCGGCAATCGATAACAATAACTTGCGAGCGCGCGCGCGCGCAAGCCATAAATCGGATCTCGCACAAACAGCAGCAGCAGCAGCAGCAGCAGCAGTAGCAGTGTATAGAGGGCCGGAATTTTCGAGGAAAATAATTCGCGAATGCTGTCGGTGCGTCGCAATTTTTCCTCGCGCGCTAAAAGCTCGCTCGGAAAAAAAGGTATTAGGCGTATAATCCATTATCGATTCGAACGGATATACGTGCACACTATACAGAGGCAGACGAGCTGTGGTATGCTGGCGCAAATATCAAACACGCGCGTCTGTGTATACAGGGGAAATGCATACAGCAGCAGCTGGGAGTCGACGTGCCTCTGAAAATTTCAAACGGGACGTGAGCCGGAATGAGCTTTCGAAATAAAGAGGGACATTTTCTGCATCACTCGGTGAGAATGACGCCGGCGAAGAGGAAAAAAAAACAGCTGACGTGAAGCGGCGGCAGCAGCAGAGAAGCGTAAGGTGAAGTCACGCTCGTGTGCGGTGCCCGAATACGAGGAAGCGAGAGACAGAGAGAGAGAGAGAGAGAGAGAGAGAGAGAGAGAGAGAGAGAGAGA
>JAZHPH010000662.1:0-28445 GCA_037356405.1 Nasonia oneida | reverse complement strand
AGTTTTTGAGATATTAGAAAAAACCTGTTTTTGGGGGTAAACTTCAAGGGTGATTTTCACCCCTTAAATCGACGAGTTAGCACGTAAGAAAAAACACGTGTCTAATATTTTCTCGAGTACTACAACATATCACAAAATGATCAAAATCGGTGAGGTACACCTGGGGACCCTTCCTTGTGAGATAGAGCTGTACCCAAAAATCCTTCTGGTCTAAAAATTTTTTAAAAATCATAAAAGTTTTTTATCTACTTTCGATTACCGAGTGGCACTGTTTTAATTTCAACCCTTGGAAGAGCTGCACGTCCCTTAACCTCTAAAACGGTCACGACTCTTCTCAGTTTGTAGCGCGTATGAGATTTTAAATTTTAGAATAGAGCAGTAATTATTTACTGATCTACGTCTGAATTTTGACAACAGGTCATAAATAGGAAAATGATTATATATAGTAGTGTATTATTATCATATAAGACAGGTCCGGGATACCAGGTAGTGGAAATTCATTTCAATAATAAAAGATTTTATAACAAAATAAATATATTCAAATTATGATTAAGGATAAGAATATTGCATTAATTGTTGCATATATTTTGTGTCACAAAATAAATGAATAAATCGGCTTTGATTTTTACAAATAAGATTTTAAGTAGATACGCTTGAATTTGCAATATCTGCTCTAGTTCGAAATTTTTGACATGTTTTCGAATTTATGACAAACGTAGGACTGATACGCTTTGAGATACGATATCGTGCCTGATTCGAAATTGTATAAGTATAGAAACGATTCGAAATAATTCTAAATCGTTTATCTTCTCAAGGCGTGAGTTGCTCTTGAGAAGAGACTAGGCGCTTAAGTTGCGCTGGAGCTAGTGAGCTAATACGGGTTGTGCGGGTCCTTTTATAGGCCACGGAGAGAGCGGGAATCGAGCCGCCGGAAAAACTATCGCATTCATACTTGCGCACACTCATTCGCACCTATATACAAAAAACATTTACACACTTATAATATAATGCGCACGCCGCGCCGCCGCTTGCTCTCTACTCCTACTCTCATTATAATTGCGCCGCTGCGCTCGCCGTTCGGTCTATATAGATATAGGCCAGTGTTGCGCGCTCTCCCCGCTTTCTTGCTGCTTGCTGCTGTTGCCGCTGGCTGGCTCGTGGCGCTGCTATTGTATTGCTGCTTTGAGCTCAGCTGTCAGCTGTGGTGCGTAGCTTCGTATTGGGAGTGGGGGAGTATAAGATGCTCTTGTATAATCTGAAATGTTGATTCATATAATTTAGTATTTAATATTTATAAAATTTTTTGCGGAGCTTGAACGGGGTGTTACACCTCAAAGAAAATACTGTATCACGATTGAAATGTTTATAACTTTTCACAGGAGCGGTCATTTTTAATCGGCCAGGGCTTAAGCTAAAGCTCTTTTATTCTTATTTTAATTTAAAAATTTATATTGAGTGTCATTTTTCATTTTGTTTATTGGTGAACAACTAAACTTTTGTTTTCATGTACTAGAACGTCATAAAAATACCATAAGTACAATGAAACGGTCATGGCAAGTTACGTAGTAAGTATCTTGAGAGTTGTTCCTAATTGATCATTATATAACTTAACTTTAAGTTAAGTAAGCCCTTTATTGACCAAACAAAATTTCGTTGCTTTAATATGATTCAATATAATAAACTTGACTTTGGTTGATTGATCTCAGTTCTTTTTTATCTGTTATTTCGTTGCGGAAATTATCAAACTCGTCTAAACTTTTACTTTTTAAAAAGTTAATTTTTCTTAGAGATTTCAGTCCTTTTTAGTAATTTTTTTTTTTTGAGTATTTCATATTTCTCCTAAAAATAAAATATAAGCATCTTTAGAACCTTTCTACCACGGCTTTTTTGTAACATTTTTATCACCATGAAATGAAATCACTGATTGTTCTGATACAGTACCCTCGAATGATTTCTACACCTAGACACCAAAAACCAAGTGCGAACTACCTAGACCTCGTCATCGGCCACCCTGTACACCTACCATCGTAGGAAATTCAGGCTAATATGGCCACGATATGTCAAATTTTATGCCCAGTAGCCAGATTATGTGGCATACTGTGGCCACAGCTGTTAACAGGCGATGGTAAGTGGGCATAATAAGCCATAAAATTATGGCGAACGTTTTATACATGGCAACCTAACCTTGCACATATTTATGCATATGTACAAACATGACCACACTCAACACTCACACTGAAATGTACACTTTTTATGTGGGCATAGATATTAGAAACATTGAGTAAAATTTGTGTGTTTAAGATTATCAATAATGAAGTGTAAAAGTGATGATCTTGACATATATTCCCAACTCAGTGTTTGCGTCAGTCCCAGGCAGTATTCATCCTTATAGTGCCTTATATACAGTGTATTCGTGCAAGATGTTTAATTTGTATTTTCGATGCTTATCTTATTATGTAGAAACAGGCTAGCGTAACAATTTTTGCTTGTCTATCTTTGCTAGCTGACCCACATCAAACCCCATGGCTCCGGGGGCAAAATTTACACATGGCTGTTTATATGAAAATCTAAACTATAGCACTTGAGATAAAGACAAGTGCATATATTGTTTTAGCCCTCTAAGTATGATAGATTTAATTGAGAGCAAAAAGAAAAATTGAAAAAAGTAATCGTACAATCATTGAGAATTTAATTTTGCTCTCGATTAAAATCTACCATACTTAGAGGGCTGAAATTTTGCATGGCGATTTGTTCCAAGCTGTTAAAACAATATATGCACTTGTCTTTATCTCTAGTGCTGTAGTTTAAATTTTCATATAAACACCCATGTGTAAATTTTGCCCCCGGAGCCATGGGGTTCGATGTAGGTCAGCTAGCAAAGACAGACAAGCAAAAATTGTTACGCTAGCCTGTTTCTACATAATAAAATAAGCATCGAAACTACAAATTAAACATCTTGCACGAATACACTGCATATAAGGCACTATAACGATGAATACTGCCTGTGACTGAGTCGAACACTGAGTTGGGAATATCTGTCAAAATCATCACTTTTACACTTCATCATTGATAATCTTGAACACACAAATTTTACTTAATGTTTCTAATATCTAAACCCACATAAAAAGTGTACATTTCAGTGTGAGTGTTGAATGTAGTCATGTTTGTATACATGCATGAATTATGTGTAAGGTTAGATTGCCATTCCTAACATATTACCTTATATTTTCCAAATTTGTTGCAAATCCTTCGTTTAAACGTCAATGATTTTAAAATTTACTGATGTAAAGTTTTGATTATTAAGTTTATGAATTTTAGGTTATAAACCCATTAGTGGATCAAGTTATACTCAACATAATGTGGGCATATTATGTCAAAGTATCCTGACATATTATGGTACGAAAATATGGCCACTAGTTATCGACAGGCCATATCTTATGGCGTATTTTCTACGAGGGTAGATGTCGTCCTCGTATGATTTATTTACCTAGACGCCAAAAATCACGGGGCATACCACCTAGACCTCGTCATCGGCCACCCTGTACAGTTAGACGCCGCCCTCAAATGATGTATATAGCTAGACAAAAAAAATTACGAAGCGCACCTCCTTGACCTCGTCATCGGCCACCCCGTACACCTAGACACCGCCCTCGAATTATTTCTACACCTATAGACACTAAAAACTACATGTGAGCGAGCATGCAGAAAAACCGATGAGAAAGCAATATCCATCTGTATATATAGCTGTGCGGTTAACTTCGCGGTCCTAACACTTGTTGCGGCTAACTTCACGGTCCTACCACTTTTGGGCTGATGAAGAAACTTTGAATGAGCATATGAGCATTCTTGAAATACACACTCGTTTATTATGACATAAAACCGTTTTTTTGCTAATATTTTGATTGGAAATCATAGTTTAGCATTAAAACATGCTAATAAGTCAATATAACTTACAAACAGTAATGATAAGCATTTTTTTCTATAAATGAAAAATCCGAACACCAATATAGAAGTAAATAGTTGCGCGGGCGCTGCGGCTCCGTCTGCTTCTCAAACTCGCCTTTGTGGCGCTACCGCGCCACTTGATCCTCACAGAGAATTAATTGATGGATTTTAATCTTTATGTAAATCAATTATACAGATTTACACTTAATTGCAATGCTATCATTTTGAGGATATCAATCACTTTTTAGTATTCATAAAGTTTAAAATGTAAGTTTTAATCTTTTTACTTCCAGATTTTCAATTTTAGGTTTAGAGTGTAATGAAAACATTGAAATTTCAGAAATCATGACCAAGCTGGATAAGTTGGAAAAGGAAAATAAAAAACTTAAAAGGATTATTGAAACCAAGTGTAATGAACTACATGATGATATAGTCTCAGAACTGGTCAGGCATAAGTATGCGGTGAAGGAAAGCTACAGCTGGATGGAGGAAAAAGTGCCGTCTTGTGCGGAACAGGATCGTTTGTACGATGAGGCACATGACGGATCAGCCGAGTGTATGGCAGATGCAAAGACTGCACAAAACAACAACCTTCTGTCGAGTCAGAGCGTTACTAATAAAGCGAATACAAACGCTCATGTAACTAGAGAGTTCACAGCGAAATTAGTTCAAGATAAAGTTAGTAAGATGGATTCAAATAAAAGCATTAGTAACATCAAAGACAAAATTCAGATCGAAGTAACAAATAGAGACAGTACTTTTCTTAGAGACTATAAATTAACACAAAATTTGAATATTAACACATTCTTAGATTTTTTCAATTCAGAACTGACTCTTGCTGACTTGTTCTACCTGATTGATTCGACAGTTCGGCCAAAACGTGTGCTTTACGAAACAAAGCTGGAAAAAGATAAATTTCGATTTCGAGACATTATTATAAATAGAATTGATATATCCTATTATGAAAAGGTAACGGATATTCGGGATCGTGTAGAAATACTGGATGAAATTAAACGCATTAAAGAAAATGAGTTGAATGTTACTACTAGAAGTGTAAGAAAAGAGTTACACAGTATTAAATACAATCCCCATAAAGAGAAAGCATCAGCTTTCTGAATTAAATTTGATAGAATAGTTTGATTGTACAATAAGTTGCCCGATACACCTCCCTTATCTGAAACAGAGATAAGCGATGCATTCTATGAAGCCATTGTTACACATTTACCTTAAATCAAAGAGTCCCAATTTTTTAACAAAAACACTACAGATAAACTCTTTACATTAAACCAACTTAAAGATTACATTGTACAACAGGAATCAGCTCAAATTGGATGAAATGAGTTAGCTGGAAAGACGACAGAAGCTGGAGCAAAGGCCTACCACGTATCTCATCCTGGGATGCTTCGTTACAATTGTGGTAACAAGGGTCACTATAACGATGAGTGTACCAGGAACGACAAGATGTGCTTCAGATGCAAGAGGTATGAAGGGCATATTCGAGCAGACTGTCCATATACAGAAAATCAGCTCGAAAAGATTCTGAAGGAAAATGAAAGAAGAAGGTATAAATTTCCAAATTCTTATCGGGGTTGTAAACGTGGTGGCCTTAGTCGTGGTGTAAAACGACATAATTCCGAAGCACCTAAGGGTAGCGATCCTAAGAAAAACAAATCCGATAGCGGCCGTGCTAGAGGCAGATCACAAGGAAGAGGTAGACAAAATAAACAAAACAACGGAAATTCTACCAAAACCTCCAAATCTGGTGAGTGCATAGGTCTGATTTTTAGAAAGTTGGATAATACCATAAAGCCTGACCATTAGGTGCACAAACGCTAACGATTCAGCGATTATAAAATCGGAAGCAGTGGTTATGGTTTCTAGGTACACCAAAAATAATGATTTCTTAAGCTTGAACAATGTGAATTATGCTAAGTCATTTTCGGAAAATTAACTATCGTTAAGAAAATTTGTTGATAAGGGTTTAGGTATCTATTTGGACAACAAGAGAATCGATATTTTTGATCCAGTGTCAAAGACGATCTTTGTCTCTGGGATATATGAGCAACCTTATTGGATAATAGAGTTAGAGACAAATAACTCTGATGGAAATGAAAATAATAGTGTAAATAAGGTTGTTGCATATCTAACCACAAGGCGCCGTAAATATCCGACTGTAAGTGTCGCACCCAATAAAAAGGGCGAATCAAAAATTAAAGAGATAACTCGTGAACACGACAAGCTCGAAAGTACTGAGATTAATAAAAATAATAAGTTTGATGAACCAATGCAAATTGACAGTGAAGTAGATGTAGAAGTAAATTCAGACAGCAACGAGCTATTCTCTGACTATTAAAATTTCGAGAATACGTTAAAAGATAGAAAAATAAGTAACTTGGATTAATCAAATGCTTCAGAAAAAATAAACTGCTATAGATTGTGGATCTAAAATCAGTAAAATCAACTTGTTCTACACCAATAAAGCTATGTTATGGCATGTCGGATTAGGACACGCTTCGTTGAAAAATTTAAAAGAATTTCAAAGAAAGTTTCGAAGCTTGAATTTGAAAAAAATAAAGTTGGATGATTGTGCTGAATTGCAAAGTTTGTATTGTGTCGAAATTTAATAAGCTGCTTTTCAACTCGACTAGACAGAGAGCAACTAAACCTCTACAAATTGTTCACGCAGACGCAATGAGACCGATTAGTTCAGCAACACACCCAAAGAGATACAGATTTATATCTGTATTTATCGATGATTATTTACGGCTTGCAATGACATATCCAATGAAACACAAGAGTGAAACGGGTCACTGCCTTGAATCTTTCATTAAAAGCTCGGGAAATTTATTAGGATCTGACGCTAAGTTTTGTTACCTCAGATGCGACCAAGGTATAGAATTTACAGGAGGGTATACACACACACACACAGATACACCTGAGCATAAGGGAGTGGCTAAACGGTTTAATCAGACCATCCAAAAACTAACGAGAGCCTTGATGTATGATACACGCCTACCTGAGAATATGTGGGACCTTGCCCTGAATGCAGCCGTCTATTACTATATAATAAAACGCTTTACAGTTCGAATGAAATAATACCACCCTTGCGAATGTTCAAACCAGATTTTAAACTTAACCTATAACAAATAAAGTGTTTTGGTTGTGTTGCTTACATCAAAGTACAAAGGAAAACAGGACCTAAGTTTGATCAGCTAGGAAAACGAGTAGTATTGATTGGCTATAAACCAACTGGATATTTATTTCTGAAACCAGAAGAAGGAAAATACTATGAAAGTCGAGATGTTCGATTCAATGAAGAGCTTGTATTTGGAGATAAATACAATAAACAGAGCATTAAAGATTGGGCCAACCCGATGGAAGAAATAAATAAGGAAACATGGTTCGTTTAGTTCGATGAAGATGATGAAGTTTTGATCGCTGAAACGGAGGGAGAAAAACGGCCCAAGAAAGAGGACGCCCAAGAAAAGAAAAAGAGGTCGAGCATATATCAGAGTCACATACACTTAAATCTAATTTAAATCGGCTGGAAAACGATGAACTGAATGCGTTTATTGCAACTGTAGAAAATTATCCGAATTCTTACAGCCATAAGCTCTTAAAATAAGCTCGAATGACAAAAGGCTATTAGGAGTGAATTAGACTCAATGAAGAAAAATAAAGTCAAGAGGATTGTCAACAGACCTATGATTCAAGGAGGAAAAAGGCATAACATAATTGACTCAAAGTGGGTCTTAAAAACAAAAGTTGGATTGAATAATGAAAACAAATATAAAGTTCGACTTGTAATAAGGGGTTTCAAAGATCGAAACAATTACAAATTAATGGAAACAGATGCATCTGTTTCTCGACTACCTCTGATCAGATCAGTGTTAGTCATAATAAATAATTTCGATCGTGAAGTAAGACAGCTCGATGTTAAAACGGCTTTTCTGAATGGAACAATTGACAGCGAAATTTATATGGAAATACATGAGGGTATTGACTGTTTACCAGAAACCAAGCGAGATAAAGTATGTAAGATTCAACGTGCTTTATACGGTTTGAAAATAAGTCCGAAAAAGTGGTATGAGTAATTTAAAGAAGTTAATAAAACTAGGACTTGGGATTTCGGACATGGGAGAGCCTAAGAGCTTCCTTGGCATTGAAATAAATAGATACAGGCAAAATCAAACGATGACTCTGACTCTAGAGAATTACATAGACAAAATGTTTTGGATATAGTAATATGCATCCTCAGAGAACATCAATGGTGACAAACCAAGTGTCAAATTGAGAAAGGCGAGAAAAAGAGGGAAGCGAAAATCATCTCGAAAATACACTAAACAAAATGAACGGTCCTTATACTGAGATAGTGGGTTCTCTGTTGTATTTAACACTGTACGTTCCGACATAGCATATGCGGTGAACGTGTTAAAGTAGACATCAAATTAATCCCACTGATAAGAAGTGGAAAATGGTGAAACACGTTTGTAGATACCTGAAACACACCAGAAGTCTGGGTATTAAGTTTGAAGAAAAGCTCGATGATTTGCAAAGTTTTTTAGATGCCAGTTTTGCTGACTGCAAAGGCTCGATTACAAGTGGATTTGTAATCAAACCTAATGGTGACACAGTAGCGTTGAAAACCCATAAACAGTCCTTCGGACGACGTCGTCGACTTGTCAGGCTGAGTACGTAGCGATGAGCGAAGCTTGTCAAGAAATGATATTTTTGCAAAATTCGTTAAGCTTGATTTTAAGGAACTCCTTTTCGCCTTTGACTCTTTGGTGCGATAACAAAGCTGCTTAGCCTAGTACTTAAGTAAGCAGCACAAATAAACTCAGACACATGACTAAAGTTCGAAAACATGTTTTCGAGAGTGCGTAGCCAGAAATCTAATTAAAGTCAGTTGGATTGCTTCTAAAGAACAAATAGCTGATATATTCACGAAGACACTGCCTTTTGAATTACATGCTAAACTAGCCGAATTGCTTTTGAACTATTATTCAGAATATTAATGTTTGTTTGCTTCATTTCAAACGCTAAACCGTCTGGATGACTCTGTTGATATCTGCTCGAGAGGGAGTGTTGAGTATAAGCGAGCAGAGTTCAGACCGTCGCTATGCGCACATGACATGATAAGGCCGCTCTCTCTCCACTCACCAGCTACCTATAGCCAGCACTGACGTCGCAACTGCGGCGGCGGCACTCACTTCTCAGTGTGCTCTTGAGAAAAAAAGACGCGGCCGCGCTAACTAGTGTTCTATATTTCTATTGTTTAACAAGCTCAATCTGATCTAACTTACTTTTGTATTAATCTGCTGGAAGGTAATCTCAACGAATAATAAACGGTATTATTATCACAATAAAATAGTGTACACTTCATTCTCCCAAGTCGCGCCAGGGTTGACTAAGTCTCGACACACACACACACACGCACACATACAACTCCGCTACGCCGGTCCCAAGTCCGGGGTCCCACGGTTTAACCCACGTTTTAACGAGTAGCAACCTCGTTAAAATAACCAAGGCTCATCTTGCCCGGATGACAGCACCTTGTTAAAGGTCTCCTTCATAGGATACAGGATAGTGAAAGAAACCCCGAATATAAATCAATCATAAACATTGAGTTAATTATAACACTGCCCCAAGCGCTTTACAGCCCACTCCCGACGTTGGTTCCGATCGGGTGAAAGCCCCGGTGGCCGACGCAGGCTTAATGGATGTTGTGGGGAGCAATGTATGAATGATAAATGTACATAGGTGTAAATGTATGTGTGCAGGTAAGAATGTGAGAGTTTTTTCGGCGGCGCGATACCCGCTCTCTCCGTGGCCTATATAAGGATTTGCATGAGCTATCCGAGCTCATTAGCCGAAGCGCAACTTAAGCGCCAGCGCACTAAAGCGCTTAGTCCCTGCTCTTGAGCAACTTATGCCTTAAGCAGGTAAAAGACTTAAAATATTTTTGAATATTTCTCAAATTTGTAAAATTTTCATAATTCCAATAAATTTAACGTGTTAAACCTGATAACGCAACTCACGCGTATCAGGTAGCGAAGCATGCAATAAATTCAAATCATTTGTATACTTATAAAATCATGGTCCAAGGCCAATAACGCAAAATAAAGCGTATTGACTTACGAGATTGTAAAATCAAAGCGAATATATATATATATATATATATATATATATATATATATATATATATATATACGTCCTCGTGTCGTCCTCACTACACTCGTGCGAAAATCACCTACTTCGCGCACTAGCATCGTAATATACTATTTTGTTATTTTTATTTTTTATATTGGGCATCCATATAAACCTCCATTCGGATACATAAGTGGATATGAAATAGGATCTACATGTTTACTAATGTACGGTATATTATTAGGTGCTCTATCTCTGGTAGAAAAGCACCCATTTAAAATGACCATAAAGGCAAAAACTGGCTAAGTGAAATTTAAAAAACGGACATTTTAAATTCCCTAAAAGTAGCGATATCTCGTACATTTTTTATGGATGAGAATTATATTTCATGAAAATATCAATAATTAATTAATTTTTCTAATGCACGATACAAAATTATTAATATTCAGGCGTAAACTGAATAATTTGAATAATTCAAATGTATGGCGAAGCTCATAGGGCTGGTGTGGAACAACGTCTGTGTCGCGGATGAACGCTTAAATTTCGCGCTGCGCCGTTTTCAGATTTGTCAGTGTCACCGCGCTGGGGGCCCGTATGACCCCAAATCAGGGCAGTCAAAATCACGCGATACCCCTTCCACGCCGTCCCCGCGTTTCAATCAAAACCGTTTGACTCGCTAGCTGCGGCCTTGTTCGGAGCAACTGGTACACGCTTGGTTTTCAATCTGCCACGTGTAACCGGCTTATTAACAAGTTTCACTTAACTCGCACACTCACAATATTTATAAGATTAAAACTGTATCAATAAGTTAAGAACCAGTAGTTCAATCCTAGGACCCAAGGTTGAGTCTGTCCAGAGGATGGCCGATTGATGCTGCCCGAAGCAGACGACTGGACGATGCTGCAGGAAGAAGACGGCAGGACGACGCAGAATAAAGAAGACGAGTTTGATCCTGAACCCCTAATCACCCTGGTGGATGGAGGATGTATGGAAATGTCAAACTTCAAAGGAGAAGCTGAAAAAGGCTAGTTAACGGGCCCCACGAAAGTATTGTTTAACGATAGTACCTGTGAGGATCCGGTGTCGGAGGGCCACTTGTGCAGAGCTTGCTCTGCCTACGCCACATAAAACACACACGCACACACGCACACACACGCACAAACGCACACACACACGCACACTGTATACTGGTGGGATAAAGAAATTGACGCTGTCCGCAGCAAGTGTCATCGAACTAGAAGACAGGATCAGCGGGCCAGGAACATCTATTCGGACATTTTCGAAAATACTATTTTTTGTCTAAAAATGCATCAAAACACCTTTTCTACATGTTTTTACACATACTCAAAAAATTACTATTACTAGGCATTCTAGAAGGAAAGCAAAATAAATATATATCTTAAATTATAAAAACAATAATTCTAGAATTGTAAGGTTAACGATGAGGAAGCATGCAATTTAAGCGTCACTTTCATTAAATGAACTCGATACTTGGAGTTTCGAGTGCTCGTTGCTCTACTAAATGAACTATTGCAAGCCTCTTATACTTACTGATTATTGCATTTATCCTTGACATTCGTTCTATATATAAAGCAGCTTATAAAATATTGTAGGTTTTTGTTTTTAAACAGTTATTATATTTAGTCAAAATACTTCGTTACGTATATATTGTTTAGTAATAAATTATGATACAAATAAAAATGGGTGAAACTCGACACAGTCATGGGACCTCGAGTTCATTCAGCATGTACAGAATACCTTTGTTAAAAAAGCACTAGAAAATATCATAACTAGCTATTGGTTTATTGGGTACTTAAGGTCATGTTTTTAATGATGATTATGCTTTCTCCCTAGTGCCTCCTCACCACTGTAAATACGAAAATTTATATTGCTATGTTTATTTCTTAAATATTTACTAGAAAAATTAAAAAAATTAAAGTTCTTTTGATTTATTTACTAGAATACGAATTATAGCGATAAAGATAGGAATGAAAATTGGCAGAAAAAAATCAATTTTAGATTGTTAAAATTTGAAATATTTTCTTTGATTTTTTTTTATGAGAGTGGCCTTTTAAAAAAGTATAAATACATGTTCCTTTACTATTTCAGAGGCGGCAGAGCAAGTGCAAGAGATTTGATGATATGAGAATAAAAAATATTAAAAGTTTGGTTATCCAATAAAGCCAAGGGTCTAGAATTTCAGTTAATAACAGAACCATAAAATGGGCCAGTAATAATATTGGAATTAAGAGAAAGGTTGCTAACACATATTTAACGAGTTTTATTGATTTCTAAAAGATGTATGTACTTGACGAAGAACCGTGTTTAAATATTCGCAATGCAAGTGGACTGATTTCAACTAATATTTTAAGGAATAGTAGTTGTTTAGGTCACGCTCCTCAACTTACTTATGGAGCATATCTTAAAGCAGTAGTGTTGCTATCGATGACGCTTTTGAGTTTTCTGGCAAATCTTGCAACGATTTGGTCAATAAATTCCAATAAGAGAAAAAGTCAAAACTGCTCAGCCATCTATTCGCTTATTCTTCATCTCTCAGTAGCAGATCTCTTTGTAACTGTTTTCTGCATGGGTGGTGAAGCACTTTGGAGTTATAATGTAGCTTGGATATGGGGAAACACTGCCTGTAAAGCCTTCAAATTTCTGCAGATGTTTAGTCTTTACCTCAGTACTTTTGTTCTTGTACTTATAGGTATAGATAGATTTGTTGCCGTCAAGTATCCAATGAAGACTCTTAATACCGCTAAGAAGTGCAATCAGCTAATCTCTTTTATATGGTTCATTTCATTTATACTCAGTACACCACAGGTTAGTTAAAGGATTTATTTTATAATTTAGCCAAGAGCTTCCGTTTATTTTAGGAGGATAGAATACTAAAATTTTGGAAAGGCTGGTAAACAAGAAATTTTTTAAAACTTGATGCATAAAGTTGAACCTCAGATTGGAAATAAAGTAGCTATTCTTCTGAATTATTTATAAAGCGATAATACGTGCCTGAAGTTAGTACTTTAGCATTCAAAGTCAAAATTTTAGCTTTCCGTTTCGAAAGTTACTGTCATTTTCACTAGGAGTATGCTTTTTTCAAGATATATTATGATTAAAAGAATTGTTTTAATAATATATTCTGCTATATTTAAAACTTTTATATTCAAGTAAATTTTGTGAAAGTATTAAAAAACTCGTAAATTAAACAAGAATAAAATTTACTGAGCGTTCGTGGTTCAGTTTGCTAAAGCGCACGTCATAGTCGGCCGAAACACACTCGTTCGAGGAGTTTTGGATTCGATTCTTGGTGAAGTTACTCTTTTTTTTCTGAGTTGTATTCTATAGTAAAGATGCCCTGAACTTGAGTCCTGAGTCCTGAGTGTTTTGAGGCAGGCTTTTTCCTGGGTAATTTTCCTTCAGGGTAATCCTGAGTTTTCGCTTGCCTCACAGATGAAAGTCTGGGTGAATACATAACAGCGTTAGGGATGGCACTAATTAAGAAGTCTATTCTGCAGGCACTGTATGTTACTAAAAGATGTTCTCATTGGAGATGCTTCTGAGTAAGGTATAAAAATAATGATAGAAAAAAAGTGAATAAAAAAGATGATGATAAAAATAAAAGAGAAGATGAGGAGAGAGTTTTTGTCGTTTTAAAGACGAGTTATTAGAACAAAAATTACTCATTTTTTCCTACGGATTTATGCTTGCAGATAACCAGCCACTGGTTCTATTTTTAAATTGGGAAACAACATCAAATAAACTTTATTTACAGTACAAATAACGCAGTCACTATGCTGTAATATCATTCATAAACCAATACTAGATTAATAAATTTTACGCAATGTGAGTAAATGGAATGCTCGTTTTCTATTCCGGACAGCAAGCTATCTTAAATTATTAAAAAAAGAAAATTCGTTCTTCTCCATTACCGACCTAGTCCTTTAGCCCAGCTGCCAGGGGCTTCCCACCACCTCTGTGTGGAAGTGTTGCCCGATTCTATTATCACTTCTATTCTCTCCCTTTTACGTATTTTTCTACTTTGTATTTTTCTTCCCTGAGGGACTCCCGTGGGGACATAATCCAGACGCACACCTTGCTGGTTATGCCAGCACTCTCTACCCCTAAAAATTGAACCCATGACCCCTTGTGCGAGTGTGTTTCGGTCGACCGAGGCGTACGCCTTAGCCAACTGAGCCACGAACGCTCCTTGTTTCCGATGATTATAAATAATAATTTACGGACTTTTCTTGCTGTTATGAGGTTTTGTGAACAAATATTATTTAAAAAAGTTGTCAGTAAATTAACATGAATTCGTCATTTCTTTAAATATCTCAACAATTTTTGTTGCTAGTTTTTAATACTACTTTTATTAATTCACAAAACTCTACTTTGGTAGAAACATTATCTGTGTTTGAATTACATAAATAATTATAAAAGAGATATACAATGCCCATACTCAAAACAAACATAAATGATGTCAAGTAATTGTTTTTCATATTTTTGAGGTATACCCATGCAGGTGTATCATTTTATGAAATTAAATCTAGATCTCCCTTGGCATCTTTAAAAACATATTCGCTGTCCGAGATCGTAGGGTCTGCACCAGGCCGAAGCCGGGAGACAACTGATGCTCGCGCCCAAGCGCGCCTCATACTTATAGGCGTTCGGCGCGCTAGTAGAAGTGGGTGTAGTTGCGCGCAAGGGACTGTGGGAAGGGGGAATCGGACATGGAAGTAACTGCGCGCGGCAGTCGTTGAGAGGGGGACATCAGTGCTGCTGCTGCTACTCTTGTTTCCACTGCACCACTGGCAGTATCTTTGTCATCCAGAGCACAAATGCGCTCCCTAATTGGTGCTAAGATTAGACGTGAAAAGCTGCATTCTAGTCAAGTGAATGGAGAACTTCTTGACAAAGCACATGCTCCTCAGCCATTACTAACCTAGCTTATTAATGTAAACGAACTGCTGCCTGCTGATGTTTAGTATCTGAAGATTGCCGCGTGGAAGGCAGCTAAGGCTCGAGGTTTCTCCTCGTTCGTTAGAGAAGGCTGGGTCTACATTAGGTTGAAGAACGATGCTGTGCCCATCTTCGCTGAGGAAGACCTTGAACTTTTTTTATCAACCCTGAAGATCTCAAAAGAACAATCAACTTGATAGCTCCGCATCCACCAGCTAAACATCATCAACTACAACAATGCAGTCTCATACCACCACTACGCCACCATCAACATCGACCACCACATATTTATCTATTTCCAAGGTATATCTGTCGCAGGGTCTTAATGTCTGCCATTTTAATGCAAACTCTCTCACAGGTCACATTGAGATGGTACGCCTCTGCTTGTCCTCTCGCCCCCTCTATCACGTAATAGCTATAACTGACACCTGGCTTGACGACAAGATAATATCCATACCTTCACTGGATGATTATACACTAGCAAAAAATCACGGCTTGGTGATTATACAAGTAATGCCTTCTTCTTTCTTTTTTTTGCTTCCTCCTAGAGGAAGCTTTGTAATAGTAAAATTTTGAGTTTCGTCAAAAGTGTTTATAGAAAATGTCCGTATGGATTTGTGTGTTTTTTTCTCTCTTTTGGAGAAAGAGGTATTAGGGAAATTCTTAGAAAGACCATAGCATGACCTTGTTTATAGGGTCGTCGGAACAGTCCCATCCCCAATATCAGCCGTTTGTCGGATTCACACCGACTGAACCCATCCCTCGTAAAAAGAAACGCCCTCTTTGCCTTAATCGACCCTCGGTAAAGGTGCCTAGCTCCATCTTCTATGCCCCTGGACCCCACGGTACCACTGTCAAGCAATGCTTCGCGGGGATGGGGGCGAAAGGCTTTCGCCCGCATCTGATTGATGTTGTCGTCATCACTATAGTCATCCTTCATTTTCGTCGCACACACACACGTACATACTCAGCCTCTTAGTCTTCTTCTGTTTTCTCCGTCCTTTCTGACTTTCTTGAGAATGTCTGCTGCATAGTTGCTGACTGCGCACCATACTCAAGTTCTCCTCGCTCCTGCTGATATTGTGAGCACTCGCAAAAGACGTGCTCAACATCCTCTGTTGCATCCGAACATATTGGGCAGTTCGGACGGTCGTCTAGTTTGAACCGATGCAGGTACGCCCGGAAACATCTATGCTCGGCCAAAAACTGCGTGAGGTAGTAGTTAACTTTTCCATGTCTTCTTCCAATCCAGTCTCCTTCGTTTTCTAACTAACTTTATTGGTCGTTGTACTCGCGCTGGGTCCCTGTTTTGATATTCCTACCTCCATTATTATGGCCTGGTGATCACTATGTGTGTAGTGCTCACTTACTGTCCATGAAGCAACTGAGCCAATAAGGCTACTAAACGTCAGGTCAACAATAGACCCTGCGTCTTCTCTTCTAAATGTGTAGGTGCATCCTTGGTTAACTAGGACCAAATCCAGGAGAGCGATTGCTTCTGGGAGTATTCGACCTCTGTGATTAGTCTTTATGCTGCCCCACTCTACAGCTCACGCATTTAAGTCACCTGCAATCAGTACCATTTTCCTCCCTACTGCGTCTTGTATGAGCCGATCTAGCAGTTGTTCGAACTGCTCGATTGGAGCGTTAGGTGAAGCGTAGCAGCTGTAAATAGTGACACCTGCTACCTTAGCCCGTATAAATCCTTTTTCACGGGTCTTCATTTTTCCACAGAAAGCAACGTTTCCACGTGCCCAGCTCGTTGCTTTACCCGTAGTGTCCATTTTCCACGATAGTTTGTCTAGATCCTTATATTGTTCGCACACAATAGCTATGTTTACCTCTTTCTCGCGGACATACTGGCACTGTGCTGTCTTACAGTAGTTTATATTTAACTGCACTATCTTCATTTTTGTTGGTTTTTTAGTTCTTTCAATGCGGCTTGGTAGGCTGGGCATGTATAGCTACCAGCTGCATGGTCACTCTTTAATTCTCCATCCTTTTCCCGGCAGAGAATGTAACTCAGCACGTTTGTGCAACTTTCCGCCGCATGTCCTTTCGTTCCGCACTTGAAACAGCATTTCTTTGTGTCGTGCGTCTCTGTACACTTTTTTGCGATGTAGTTAAAACTCAGGCATTTATAGCATCTAGGTGGTCGCATCTCTTGACTAATCTCCCTGATTCTGCAATCAACCCAACCTACTTTGAATTTTCCCGTTGCGATCGCCTTTTGCTATCTTAACTGCTTCTGTTTAGCTGGGTCTACGCGTCGCCTGGCGCGTGCTCGGCTGCTCAACTGCGTTAAATATGTACTAATAAATAACGCCTGCGGAGGCGGCAGTATTCGCAGGAAGGAACAGGAATCGGAAGTAAGCGAGCGAGGTTTAGAAATTACGACAAATCACGTAAAATAATAAGACTATGGTTATATTTAATAGTCGCGAAATAAACGTGAATTTACAATCGTGAAATAATAATACGCGAGTCGCCAACAATTTTGCGACTCGCCGTGACGCCAGAATAATCGTGCTCGCACGCGTGTATCGTCGTGAAGGTCGCGCGCACCGGATCACCCTCGCATGGGTGATACGCACTCACACATACACTCGCTCCCATGTACTGCACGTTATACAAACCTTCTCTCTCTCGTCGACGACGTTCCTAATCCTGGACAGGATGCGAGACTTGGTCACTGCGCTGGACCGCTAGGCAAGATCAGGAATACCCGGACTCCGCGTCGCACTGACACACAAGGTACACTTCGATCCGCTGGATACAGCACAGCACACGGTATCACCCGTGTTTACCTTCCGAAGGCCGAGAGCTATCTGAGCGCGCACCTCAAGAATTAGCCCGCGCGCTCGCTCTTATTCCCAAATTCGCGCCTATTGCCGAATTCGCACGTGTTTACGAAAGAGTTACAAGCAGTCGTTTGGAGTTTAAACAAATTGAGTACTCACTTATGAACTGCAAAAATGTATTTAAAAACTGATCATAAAGCTCTAATATTTTTATTTAAATGTAAATTTGTAGGCAACTGAATCCGTCGGTGGATTCTCGGAACGCAAGAAAAAAATGCCGGATATTTAAATAAACTAATTTCAAAATATTCTGATAATAAAGATTCAAGTAAATCTACGTATTTGATTGAAAATAAAATTATATATAAAAAGAATCAATCAGATTCGTATAAAATCATGATTTCAAAAGAGATGATAGAATCATTGATTCTTGAAACACACGAAACGTACAGCCACGTAGGCGCGAAAAAGATCGTTCGTATGTTACAAGAAGATTTTTATATCAAAAAATAGCGCAAAAATGAATTGCCTTCTGCGACTCATGTCAGCGAAATAAATTTTCAAATCGACCTTGCGCAGCACCGATGGAATCGATTATCCCAAATGCTCTGAATGATTTTTATCGATTGACTTTTACGGTCCTTTACCGACAGAACGAGGCGGTATGAAAAATATTAGTAACTTTTGATGCGTTTTCTAAATTTCTCGTATTATATCCATTAAGAAAACAAACTTTTACAGCGGCGATTAAGAAAATATTTAACGATTACATTTTATGTTATAAAAAACCGAAAAAAATTTCGTGCGATCATGGTTCACAGTTCACTGCGAAAACATGGATAAACAAACTTAAAGAAAATAATATTAATTTAGTTTATTCCTCGATACGGCATCCGCAAAGTAATATTGTTGAGCGTGTAAATAAGGAACTTGGACGTTTTTTTCGCACTTTTACGAGTGAAAAGCATACAGGTTGGGTAGGCTATATTAACATTATACAAACGATAATTAATGAAACTTATCACAAAACTACTAATTTTACTCCAATTGACTTACACATGGATGTTAAACCAAAAAGAGCTTGGAAAAATTGAATAAATTCTGTAAATTCCAATAAAGAAATTTCTATTGAACAAAAAATTTATCTTGCTCGTGAGAGAATTATATCTAAAGCTAAGAAACGCGCAGAAAAATATAATCAAAAGAAAAAAACATTTTTTGTTGAATTTTAATTAGGTGACGAAGTCCTCGAGAAAGCAAATAACGTATCTGATATAGAAAATAAGAAAATTTCTAAATTCTTTTCAATTTATAAAGGTCCGTATGTAATCACGGAAAAGATTTCGAATTCTACTTATTTATTAATCAACCAAGTAAATAACAAATAAAAATGTCATTATTATATAATTGATTTAAAACGGTATCTAACAATTAGATAATTGTTCATTTTGCGTTCTGCATATTCCCACGTATTATCAGCTGATATAAGAGCTGTGTCGTCAGCATAAGATATTATCGTATCATGCTTAAGGATATCGAGTAAATCATTAATATATAATAAGAAAAGCAGGGGGTCTAGTATCGTGCCCTGTGGCACACCAGTTGTTATGATTTTGGAGTCACTTTTTATACTGTTTATTTTCACCCATTGCTTCCTATTTGTTAAGTAGCTTTTTAGTAGGTCTAATGCAATTTTCGCAGTAGTATTTTATGATCTACTGTATCAAACGCCTTAACTATATCTAATATTAGTTAAGTAATTTAATGCGTCTTTCGTACTTTTATTTTTCATGAAACCAAATTGATTATCAGATATAATATTGTGTTTAGTTATAAAATCGTATACACGCTTATGAATGATTTTTTCTAAGATTTTGTCAATATTCGAAATTAGTGAAATTGGTCTATAATTGTTTGCTGTGTGCTTGGAGCCATTTTTATAAATCGGTATTACTTCAGCTGTTTTCAATGCATCAGGCAAAATTGATTTTTCTATACATAAATTAAAGATTTGAGCCAAAGGTTCGCTAATATAGTTTGATAATATTTTTTAGTGTCTTAATGCCGATTCCGTAAACTCCACCCGCTTTTTCTTTGAATTTAGTAATTATGTTCTTAACTTCTATACTGTCCCTGGCGGGAAAAATCACGTGATTTATCACACGATCAATCACGTGATCAGTCACTTGATTTATCACATGACTTATCACGTGACACAACAGAATTTGTTTTAATTAAAATAAAATTATTTTGTTTTTACTAAACAATTATGAAAAATAGATTTGTTGATAATCCAAAAAATTGACCAAAATTCAAAAATTAAAAAAAAAATGCCCTAACCGAGGATTGAACCCCGGTCCTTAACTTGACAATCCATTATCTCATTGCCTGAGCTATTTTTATTTGTCCTAATGATGACTCGAAGATCATGATCATATATGAATCTCACAAAGAAGGGTCCCCAGGTGTACCTCACCGATTTTGATCATTTTGTGATATGTTGTACTCGAGAAAATATTAGACACGTGTTTTTTCTTACGTGCTAACCCGTCGATTTAAGGGGCGAAAATCACCATTGAAGTTTACCCCCAAAAACAGGTTTTTTCTAATATCTCAAAAACTATTTGGAGTTTTTAAATAAAACGAATGCTAAATTCTTTATTATAAAAAGACGCTACTGTAGGCACAACTTTTACCCCGAAGGGTGTCAACCCCTGTTTTTTTAGGGGTAAATGTGCAATTTTTCGCTATTTTTTCAATATAAAATTGATCAAATCGGCTAGATTTGGTTGAAAATTGCACTACCATCAAGAAAATAAGAAATTAAAGTTGACGTGTTTCGAGATTTACGAAGAAAAATTTTTTTCTTGATTCTTTTACCCCTGAGGTTATTTTTTTATTTTATCCTTAAATGAAAAATTAGATCCATGAATAATTTTTCAATTTTAAAATGTTTGGCAAGCGATATAAAATTAAAACATTTACTTCCTGATTTTTTTTTTCCATTTATTTGTAGAGTTTCTTTGATGATCCATTTTAAAATTCTATAATTTTAAACTATTAATTTATAAATTATTCTGACAGTTTTAACAAGATTAGATAATTTCAAACAATGACATATTTCAGGATTCTTAAAATTTGTATCGTCCAAAAATATAAAAAATACACTCTTCATTAAAAGTGCATTCATACGTAAACTTTATAGGAAATCTTATACAAAAATTATAGCAGTCATTAGTATTTTAAAATTTTCCAAAAAAAAAATATATATATATATATATCACATATCACATTGAAATTTTGAAAGACATACAATGATGTTATTGAAATACATTTTAAATTAAGTAAGTATATCTACATATTCAATAATATTTATTAATAGTACTTGCTATATATCATATTCTGATGATAATGCTATTGACCTGTTGATAATAGTTATCTGTGATAAATTTATCCGTGAGTCTTCGTGATAAATTTATTTTTATTTGTAATTCTGCAACCTGTGAAAGCATTGGAATCGGCATTTTTAATTACTTTGGTCAGTTCTACTTTATGTTTCTTTGAGTTTAAAAGTGTACTTCAACGTGTTAAATATAACAGTATAAAATAACAAGAACAGTTTTTCATTTTACAGTGTTAAATTTTTAGAGTGGAATAAATGTTTGTAAATCCCATGAACGTGTTAAACTTGCTTTTAATAACATTTCAAGCACTTAATCTGAAAGACACTCCAATAACACAGCGAGAAAGAGATTTAAAAGAGCATATTGAACAAATTTTATTAAACTCTATGTATGAATTTAATGAATTTGAAGTTTTTGAGGATGAAACTCTTGATTTTGCAGAACCTTATAAAGATATTCAAATGCAGGTTGTAGAAGATGATGAAAGAGATAGTATTACAGATGAAAGTTTTCAGCAGTGCACATCAGATGTTGAAGAATTAAAATAAAGGTGGAAATTATACAGAAAAAATAGCTAGAATTTGTGCATTTGTGTTAGAAAATTTCAAAGCTGCTGTTGATGCTGGACATATTATCCATGATATAGATTTACTGAAATGGGCCCTGCAAGCACAAAAGGATATTGGTCATGAAGATTTTCGTTTCAAAGCATCAAAACATTGGGTAAAAAATTTTAAGAGAGCCCATAGAATTGTTTGAAGAAAAATTAATAAATTTATTACCAAAAAAACAATAGAAGGAGCAGATTATTTACAAAAAAAGCTGATGAATTTGTTATTGAAGTGAAAAATCTTATTAAAGAAAAAGGAATAGAAAATGTTTATAATTCAGATCAAAGTGGATTTCAATTAGAAGTCCACTCTGGCCGTACATTAGCAATCGAAGGGGAAAGTCAAGTAGAATGCTTAGTGCAATCTGTAGCTTCTACGACTCATAGTTATACAACACAACCAACAATATCTGGTGATGGTAGACTTCTTTCCCCTCTTTTTATCGTTCTTAAAGAAAAAACTGGTGAATTTGGGCCAGTTGTATCACAAGAGTTGTTCAGACCAGCTAACATTTATGCAATGGCTTCTAAATCAGGAAAATTAACTTGAGGTATTATTTCATATTAGGCGTATTCGAATAATTATGATACTATTTTGGATTCAGAAGGCATCCTGTGTTATTATTAGTGATCATTTTTTTGTTTTAATTTGTATTCTATTAAAAATTACTAAAATTTGAAATTCGTCAGATTTTAGATCATTTTAAAACATGGCTCAAAGAAGTATATTTTCCGACTGTTGGTTTATCAAGTGTACTTTTGGTACACTCATGGACTGGGCACTGTCCTTCAGCCGTAGAATAAGTAAAACCTACTAATAAAGAAATAACTTTAAAAATAATTCCAAAATGAACTACAGGCAAAATACAACCGCTAGATGTTTTTAGATTTAGGGTTTGGAAAAATTATGTAAGATACTTTTCGGAGAGCGTGATATTGATGAATGAAGAATTGAATCTTCATTTAAGAAACAATATAATTAAACTTCAATCTTTAGTGCACAATCAACTATATTCTCCGAGATACATAAATCTGTTTAAATATTCATAGTATAAAAGTGGTTACCTGTTGCAACGCCGGTACCCTAAGCGGGTCTTGGGCGTAGTCGTCCAGAGGGGACGGGTGGGTGCCTATCACCACTACACAGTGCGTCCTCAGGTTGCGGATAGAGGAACGGCCCCTGAGAAGGAGGTTAACTGCGAATAAATTGAATAAGCAGCCGCGGACAGCCGATAGGCCCGGGCGTGTGTGTGATGAGCCCACACTGGCGAACGCATTCATCTAGA
Organism: Nasonia oneida; assembly: GCA_037356405.1. Lineage (NCBI taxonomy): Eukaryota > Metazoa > Arthropoda > Insecta > Hymenoptera > Pteromalidae > Nasonia > Nasonia oneida. The sequence goes on along the minus strand of JAZHPH010000662.1, from coordinate 5,290 downwards.
AACACTACGCAAGCACCACCACAACAACGAACACTCAACAATATTTCCTATTTTCACTTTCTCTTTCTACCTCACTATGTCTATTCTGTCTATTCTATCTATATATTCTATCTCTTTTAGCACATATTACAAAAATCCTGCTGTCGTGGAGGATGCGGGAGCGACGACAACTGCCCCGAAAGGAGATGTGTATAATGATTCGCCACCTGCTCTTACGCGGTAACGAAGCCAGCGAAGGCGCGCTGTCTTGCAGGGGGGCGTTAGGATACGAGAATTATTTCGTAGTGTGTCCGATGATGAGTTGGCTCCGTCTTCATCAAGTTCTAGAGAGGTATGGGGGTTATCACCTCTAGAACGGTTGACTCACCTGCGATCGGAACAGGATCCAAAACGCGCGGGTTTAACTTACTATCATGACTGAAAAAAAACAAAACCAAACCAAAACCAATAGGGACTTAAAGGTGGGAACGCGGAATGTGCGCAGTTTATACAGAGCAGGCGCGTACCAGGAAATCTTAAAAGAAGCTGGCGAGCGCGAATTAGATTTAGTAGCAATACAAGAAACTCGGTGGCAAGATAGCGGGATTTTAGCAAAAGATAACTTCACCTTTATATTCGGGGGCGCGAGCGGACACTCCTTAGGTACCGGATTTCTGTTTAGCAAAAGAATTATACACGCTGTTAAAAGTTTCAAATTCGTGAACGACAGACTCTCGTATATCATCATCGAAGGAGCGTGGTACAATTACGTGGTTATTAACGTACATTGTCCTACGGAGGACAAAGAGGAAGAGGTAAAGGATCTTTATTACGAAGCTTTAGACCAATTAATCGACCAATTCGCGTCTTACGACACCAAAATAGTAGTGGGGGATTTCAACGCTAAAATAGGGAAAGAGGAAATGTTTAGTCCCACTATAGGCAAGGAAGGTCTGCACGAAACCAGCAACGATAACGGTATTAGAGTCATAAATTTCGCGTCGGCAAAAGATCTTATAGTAAAAACTACGTGCTTTAAGCACAAGGATATACACAAAGCAGCGTGGACATCGCCGGACGGAGATCACTTCCTTATCGATAAGAGGCGCCACACAAATGTACTTGACGTAAGAACCTATAGGGGGGCGGATTGCGACTCGGATCATTTTCTAGTAGTGGCCAAATTAAGAGCCAAATTAGTAGCCGGGAAAAATAGTAAACGGGCGAACAAAGTAGAAATCTTCGACATTGAAAAGCTACGAAACGGGGTAGAGCGAATTCAGTATCAAGTAGAAATAAGTAACCGGTTTCAGGTTCTCGAGGACACAGATGCACCGACGGAGGTAGATGACGAACCAAACAGTCTATGGGGGGCTATCGAAAGACCGGTAAAAGAGGCCGCGAACAAAGTGCTAGGTAAAAAGCAAAAGCCAAAGAGTAAACCATGGTTTGACGAAGAGTGCGAACTCTGATTTGAAAGGCGCAAAAAGGCTAAAGTAGATAGCGTTCACAATGGAAATGATAGGACCGTAGAAGAGTACCACGAAATAAGAAAGCAAGTGGGTGTGATTTACAGAAACAAAAAGCGCGAGTACCAAAAGAGCGAGATTAGAAAAATAGAAACTAACAGTAAGGAAAATAACCCACGCGAGATGTACAAAGGAATCAACGCTATTAGGAAGGGTTTCCAGAGTAGATCGCAATTAATGAAAGATGAGGGCGGGAATCTCGTTACAAGCAAAAATGAACTGCTAAAGCTGTGGAAAGGATATTTTGATAAGTTACTAAACGTACATGAAAACTGCGAGGAAACGGGAGATGAACTCCACACTGCTGAACTCCATATGGAAGAACCGACCTACAAAGAAGTAGAAGCCGCGATCAAAAAACTAAAAAACAATAAGGCCGCGGGAAACGATTCTATACCAGCTAAACTACTTAAATATGGGGGCACCGCGCTTACATTCAGAATTTTTGAACTAGTATGTGCTATTTGGAAAAATGAAACGATACCGGAAAACTAGAAAGAATCCATCATCATACCGATTTTCAAAAAGGGAGATAAGACAGATTGCAATAACTACCGGGGAATCTCACTTTTAGCTACCTGCTACAAAGTTCGATCAAACGTAATACAGACCAGACTCACGCCCTTCGCGGAAGATATAATAGGAGAGTATCAGTGTGGATTACGGCGTAACAGGTCGACGAGCGATCAAATGTTTACTATAAGACAGCTTTTAGAGAAAAAATGGGAACATTGCGAAACAATACACCAACTATTTATAGACTTTAAAAAAGCGTACGACTCCATCAAACGAAGCAAAATGTATCAAATCCTTGTGCTCCTCGGAGTACCAAAAAAATTCGTGAAATTAATTCAAATATGTCTGAACGGACGCACGGGAAAGGTCCGAGTAGGCGGTAACGTATCCGAATCATTCATGATACGCGACGGTTTGAAACAAGGTGACGGTCTTTCTACGGTACTCTTTAACTTAACGCTAGAATATGTTGTTAGAAAAATGCAGACTAGCCGGCTAGGTGCAACCCTTAACGGAAAAACACAAATTCTGGGATATGCGGATGACTTGGACATACTGGGGGATAACGGTGCAGCGGTAGCGAGAAATGCAGAAATTCTCATAAATGCAGCTGAGGACACGGGGCTAGAGGTGAGCGAATCGAAAACGAAATATATGATCATGGACAAACTGGGCATTTGCGAAGGTGAGAGTGATCTTAGAGTCGGAAATTATACTTTCGAAATGGTTAACGAATTCAGATATTTAGGCACAACCACAAATGATCGAAACGAAATTAAAGCCGAGATTAACAAGAGACTTCATTCGGGTAATGCCTACTTCTACGCCGTGAATAGATTACTAAAATTAAAACTGCTGTCTAGAAATGTAAAAGTAAGGATATATAGGACTATAATAATGCCGGTAATTTTGTACGGGTGCGAAACCTGGTCGCTAACTAAAGCGGAAGAAAACCGTTTTAGGGTGTTCGAAAATAAGGTTCTGCGGAAAATATATGGGCCAAAGAAAGATGAAGAAAGCGGGGAGTCGAGGAAACTGCACAATGACGAGCTACACAATCTATACTCGTCACCGAATATAAACAGAATAATTAAATCGCGTAGACTAAGATGGGCAGGGCACGTGGCAAGAATGGGAGACGATCGTACGGCAGCGCGTATAATGAAAGTAAAGCCAACCACACCGCGACCTCTAGGTAGGCCCAGGCGCAGGTGGGGGGACAACGTAAAAACGGACTTAACTGAAATCGGGAGGGAGGGTGCGCAATGGATGGGGTTGGCACAAAATAGAGATACGTGGAAGGCTTGCGTAGATGAGGCGATGAACTTTCGAGTTCGAAATGCCACTTAAAAAAAAAAAATAAATAAAAGTGGTTACACGGATGTTCATCCTGAAAATTTTGAAAATCCAGTAAATTTTGCTTTTAGCTCACAATCTAATATACTTTGTGAAATTGCAGGGTGCTCTAATGTCGCAATTGTTCGATGTTCATGGTGTAAAAAATCTTTATGTTTGAAACACTTTTTTGATGATTATCATTAATGTTATACTTATGATCCTTGATAATAATTAAGAAAATTATGTAATGTTCAATTACCGATGTATTACACATAAATTGCATGATCTAAATAATTGTAATATTATAAGTTTGTAGAATGTATTCGAAATAAAATTTATTACACAAGATTTCAAAATTTTAATTTATTTCAAACCTGCAATAATTCATTGTAAAATAAAATTTACATCGATATTCAATGTTGTTTTATTAAAAATTTAAAAATATACAATAAATGTGTAAATCTGCAAATAAATTTAAAAAATTTTAAAATAATTCAAGAATATAATTTTTTATTTAAGGATAAAATAAAAAAATAACCTCAAGGGTAAAACAATCAAGAAAAAAAATTTTTCTTCGTAAATCTCGAAACACGTCAACTTTAATTTCTTATTTTCTTTATGATAGTGCAATTTTCAACCAAATCTAGCCGATTTGATCAATTTTATATTGAAAAAATAGCGAAAAATTGCACATTTACCCCTAACAAAGACAGGCGTTGACACCCTTCGGGGTAAAAGTTGTACCTACAGTAGCGTCTTTTTATAATAAAGAATTTGGCGTTGGTTCTATTTAAAAACTCCAAATAGTTTTTGAGATATTAGAAAAAACCTGTTTTTGGGGGTAAACTTCAAGGGTGATTTTCACCCCTTAAATCGACGAGTTAACACGTAAGAAAAAACACGTGTCTAATATCGTGTCTAACATATCACAAAATGATCAAAATCGGTGAGGTACACCTGGGGACCCTTCCTTGTGAGTAATCGCCATTAATTATACATAACGAAAATATAAATTCTATATTGATCGGCTGAATAATCGATATTAATAATACATTTTCAAAACATTAATTTTATATTGATTATCTGAGTTGTAGTCATTAATTATACATAATTAACATGTAAATTATGTATTAGTTAGTTATCTACATTGTACAGTACTAAAATAAAAATTATATATTTCTTAGCTGAGTACTCATTACTAATAATCTACTATTATATTAAAGTGCTTAATGTCCCCGTGTGCCGTGAAGCCTTTCACATCTTTTCCCAATAACTTAACATCTAGGATATAATTTTGGGCCTCAAATATTTTTAGTACTATGTTCATACCTTACTTTCACTTCCATCCAGGAATGCTGTCGTTGAGCGAGTATTTTCAGTATTGAATGGTAGAAGATAAGTAGAAGTCTGTTCGACCTCGATGCAAACTTGACTGAAGAATCTTTTATAAGTTAATGAATCTAAATATTTAATAACAATAACAAATAAAAAAATAAAATCAAATCAAATCTATAAACTGACAAAATTCATACAGAAATAACTTAGAAAATTTTGTTCGGTCGAATTTGCATAAAAATAGTCATATAAATACGAGATTCGGATACTATAAATTAAAACCCCATATCACGCATTTATAATACTAAAACCATGCATTTAAACGATGATTTCCTGAATAATTCTAATTTATCTTTCTAATTCTAATGCCTGCTAATGTATGAGGCGGTTTTTTATACATAATTTAATGTATAAGGTTTGGATGGGTCATTGTCCAAAAGATTGCAGACCCTCTGTGTTTTCACCGCCGTACTCATGTATATTTATATGTGCGAGACTCGTGTCTCGTCACACTCTCATCTGGACCAAATCTGCAGATTCCGTCTTGTGAAATGCGTAAATCCATAGAGCATGCGTCATGTCACATACATAAA
>JAZHPH010000661.1:0-28493 GCA_037356405.1 Nasonia oneida | reverse complement strand
AGTCCTCAAAGTTTTATTGTATGTATAAATTGTAAGAATAAGTTCTAAACTAAGCTACCCAAGGCATTCAAAAATGTATTAAGTGCTTTTATACATATAAACTAAATTTTTTATATCAGCATCTATTTGTTAATTTTGAATTAGATAAAATTTCTTAAATTAGAATATACGGTTCTCACCTTGTAAGGTATAATTTCACCAAATTTAATAATACTTTAGATATTGTTCTTCTTACTTCATAAATAAAATTGTTTTAACCATGCACTATCATTTCATGTATAATTTTCATAAATTGAAGTAGTTTATGGGACTGCGATACTGCTCGAAGGTGAATTGTCAGAATCCTGCTCTTCTCATTTTCTAATATACTGGTGTCAATATTAAAATAAGTTCCAGATTGCTGTAGGTAAATTGCATGAGATGAAAAATAAGACACTTATAAAAAAAATAAATACACACACTTGTACATAAATATCATTTTTTGCAATTTTTATTATAATAATTTACATTAAGTTATAATTATAGTTATATTTAATAATTTATCTCTTACCTTTGCTGAATGATGTATGATTTTGCAATGAGAACCATAATGCAAGGTAAATGCAATCAATGACATAGTCAGTCACAAGCTCGTTCTTGAGAGAGGTGAAGCTCCGGCATTTATGGTAACTCTTTCTGTTATACACCGTACAACATACACCGTATAAGGCATCAAAATTTAAAGATTTTGTTAAATATATAGGTCATTTCATACTATATATGTAAAGTTATAGCATATTATCTCTCTTCTTTCATGAAAATCAGCACTTATTACACTTTTTGAAAAAAAACAACTTATGCTTTAATTTTATGTTTAATATAAATTTTTCATAAAGAAATGATAGAATCTTATTATATACACTCATTGTTTAATGCATAGATAGTTGATAAATTTATTTCTGCTTTAAAATAAAATAATTAATTTTTTACCCTATAAGCCAGAAATACACCTTAATAGTTTTGACTAAATCAAGAATAAGCCTTGCTTAGCTCGTTACTTGAAATTGATTTTTTTTTTCTTGACAAGATTAATGAATTTTTTATAATCTTTGACATTTTTTAAATTCAAATTATTTTATGTCTAGCTTGTACATGGTACATATAAAAATTGTTTCATATTTTTTATAGTATACTTGAGTATTTTTAATGGGTTCAATTTCTTTTTAAACAATTTAATATTAATTAAAATAAAATAAATTTTTTTATTTTTTTATTCTTTAATCTGTTTCTTTAAATAGTATACTATATTTTGCTTTCAATCAATTTAAACATACCCTTTTAGTAAAATCTGAAATATCTTGAACCTTAATCTCATAATTTGGATACTATCATCAGCATTGTCACACATATGTTTCATCTCAATTTCAAATTTAATGAGTATATTATGTACCAAGAGCAAGTGAGCTTATTTAGGCCAAGTGTGGAGTGTACAGCACAAACCAAAGACAATCCAAATTGTAATCCTTGTACTGTACTGACATGTGTTGGTCAATATAGTAACAGTAATACTGGTTGCCTGAGATAAAGGATAAGCGGCTATCGCTGAGATATGATTCTGAGATAATTTCACAAATTATTGACAGTTGACTAACGTTACATAAGCTATAACGTTACATAAAAAATGACAAATTTGCAGAAAAAGTAAAAAAAATTTGAGAATTTCGAAAAATTTTTAAAAAATCACTTTTTTGAGGCAAGCGTGCCTTTGCTATGACATACCGTATATAAATTAAGTTCAAAGTTACGCATCATATATTGGTAATGTTTTCTAGCGGTTTCTTTTGCTCTGAATCTCCTCCTTGGATGAGGACAGAAATTAGATTTTACGTGACAATATCGTGTTCAAGCCTGACCGCTAAAGCTTTGTTTTATTCGTGAATTAGTGTTTAATTGTGTCACTTCTTCTAGCACGCGACGCATTTGTTTGAGTTTTCCGAGTTAGAAGCACGACGTTTTACTTTCCTAGTGCTATTAATAATCTTTTTTTTTGACTACGTGGTTTATACAAACTGCCAGATAGTATGCAACGACCCCTTTGTCGAGTTCGTTTTATAATTGTTTATTGGACAATTCATTCGACATGATGCAACGTGTCTTTGACCCTTACGGATAATTTTTAATATAATACGAGTGACATTTTGCGCGCTTCGCGCGAGCAACTGCTTTTATTTGTATGCCTTTTGGACATGTCTTAAGTTTTGAGGTTAGAATTTTTCAAGCCATTTGGAAACATTGTTTCAATAATTATCAAATTAAAATTTATTGATTAATGTATTAATTGTTTCATTATTTATTCAATTCGCTTTTATATCATAAATAACTTTGAAAAAATAAAATCTATTTTAATTCGTAAATACTTTCTAGATTTTGTATTTTCGCGCCCTTTTAAAAGCAACAAATCAAATCTCGTTTTATTCGGCTTCACTTTTCTCGTATCTCTTTTTAAAGAAGGGATTGTTGAAATGTCTAAATCTTTGGAACTTAGGTTTAAACACATTTGATTCTTAATGTCGCCATAATCCGGTTTTCTATCCTAATGATTATTTATAATAATAACTTATAATCCGATTCTGAAATTGTTGTTCTAAAATTTGAGTTTAACTAATATATTATGTACCAAGGGGGAGTAGAAGACCTTTTGCTCCTGCGTGTGAGTTTGCAGAACGAGGCGAAAGCGAGCGCATACAAGCCGAAGCCGAGTCGGTCGTAATTCTTGAGAAACTAGTATCACTTGTATCCAAGTCCGCAAAAAAGAAAATTTTTGTTCCTGCGCTCACAATGTAAAAATTTCGAATCATCATTTAACGTTGAAATTGATACTCTTTGCAAAATCATTCACATATTTGCAGAAATGATACAAAATTATCCTTCAAAAATATTAACAAATAAGAGATTCAAAGGAATTTGTATTGAAGAATGTATATCTTACTGTTTTTTTTTTATTGAAGTTTATTTATATGTACAATAATCTATTCTTTCGTAAACTATTGTGAACAATAAAAACCACTTTTTTACTTTTTAAAGGTGTTTCTGTACCCTTAATATAAAATGCATCAATCCTATCTGTTGGAGTGATGAATAATGATTTGTTAGTAAAATTGGTACTGAATTTGGAACTCAAAAATTTTTCAGATCCAAAATTGAATTTGGCCTCAGATGTAATAAAATCTAGTTTACTAGATAAATCAGTATCGGCTATTCCAGTTCATCACATGCAAAGTTGTTATGGTAAGGCGCTTTGTAGCAATAAAAGTAATGAAATTACATTCTAAATTGAAGAGCTATAAATTAAATTTTTAGATTCGTCAAATGAGGAGGACTTTTTTGGATTTCCAAACTGTAGAAAGTTGGATCGTAAATTAAATTTATCATACATAAAATTAGAAAGACTAAAATTAGATGTTTTGCCTAATCATTCTCAAAAAGTGCAAAATGGTAAGGATTCAATCATCTTGATCGCTTTGGCTAACAAAAGTAAAAAAAAAACATAAAAATACAACTTATAAGTAATAATGTTTTTTTCAGCTGACTTACAAAACCGCCCCTTTTGCATCTATTGCAAAGAATACCAGTCACAGTTTGCCAGGCACATAAGGGTACATAATGAAGAAAAGCATGTACAATCATACATTAATGCTGATACAAAAGAAGAAAAAAACAGAATTTTAGCATTTATTCGAAATCAAGGTTATGGTTTATTAGAAAAATTAACTGGCAAAATAAAACCAGTAAAAAGATTAAGAAAAGGAGTTTCGACAAATAAAGTGCCATGTAAGTTGTGTGGCGGTCATTTTTCCAAAAGAACTCTTTGGAACCATCGAAAGTATTGCTATGGAAATTCTTTTACGCAAAGCTAAAGAGTGTGGTTGAATTGGTTTAGGCCGATAACGAAGAATGACCGATGCACAACGCGAGTCAAATTATAGATCATACAGTCCTCGTGATAAGAAAAATAGTTTGAAACTGGTGCATAAGAAGATTTTCACCTGACTATCTGACTTTTTTCATTCATTTTGCTGGCGCAAAAAAATGTCAAATGAGCTAAATAATCACCTTACGTACCGGTCTCGAAATATACTGTTTTATTTTATCTTTGTACTTAATGTATTTTTATGAAAACAAAGTCTTTGTCATGTGATTTCTTATCGTACTTATTAAATCTAGTTTATTTAAGTCGCGAATATTTTTTTGAAATCCTTTTCTTTCGATTACCATCCTTTTCACGGGTTCGACGTATCTGACCTCGTACAGATCTAACGGCAGAGCTTCGAGTATCTAAACGTTTGAGCCAACGCGGAGTTTTCCGGTCACACGGTAAGAGAGCTATTCAGGAGCTCGTGTTGATAGCGAATTCTTTTTTTCTCCAGGTTTAGATGCTAAACTTGCAAAATATGAGCTTTCTAGAAAGAAAGAAAACTATCAGAATCTTGGAGGGAGCCAGCACTTTGTGATATGTCTAATAGAAAATAAATATCGTTAGACGTCAAACAAAATAGGGATAACGTCAGGTTTAGTTTTGAATGAAATAGAAACTTAGTTTAAAAATGCGTTTTGAATTTCTAATGTTGCCATGACGCGGGGATCTGACACCATTACCCAGAGATCTCTAGGCACGTGCTCTAAAATTTGGACAGAATGTTAAGCTCAAAGCAGCATGTCTCTATGCTCTTTATAAATTAACTTGGACTTGGTTTGTTAATTACAGGACGACGAATATAATTATTGAAGTGATGAAAGCTTAACCAGTACATTACTTGTAATGTACTGGTTAAGTATCCAGTCTCACCTGTACCTGGCCCTGTATCCAGGGTCAATATAATTTTCTTGTATCCTAGTAGATTAACCAGGACTTCACTTTTTATATCCTGGATCGTGCTAAAAGTACTAGTATATAAACCAGGACTTTAATTTCGAGATCCAAAACCGAAGTGTTCATGTTAAGCGATGACAAACGAACCAGGGCGTAGCTTGTTATATCCAGGACCGATGAATTAAATTGATAAATTGTCCTTGTATAAACCAGGACATTGATTGTAAAGTCCCGAACCTATACATTTATATTGTTGAGTAATGGCATATGCCAGGACTTCATTGCAAGATTCAGGACCTATACATTTTTACATTTTCGAGGTGATGGTATAGACCAGGACTTATTTTCAAGATCCAGGACTTATACATTTCTGTTGATGAGGTCCGAGTACATGAAGCAGAACTCCGAATGTAAGATCCAGGACCAACCATTTGAAACCACATAAGTACCGGTTTGTTCAAGGACGGTCCTCAAAACTATCGTTAGACATATGGGGTTACGGGAACAGTCCTGGATCAATGCAAATGTCCTGAAAAGTAACGTTGTACACATGGAATGTCCCCAAAGATAACGTTACACATATATATATATATATATATACATATATATATATATATATATATACATATATATACATATATATATACACATACATATTTGGTACACAAACAAATCTTAAATAGTTATTAACTGCACAAAATTTTCCGTCATGCTTTTTCAAGGATTTTATTACACTGCAAAACTCTACACTATCGTATTATCTATTGTTTAACAATTTTTTGTAGAGCAAATATGTGTGTAAAGTTATTTTGTGTAGTATGTAAAATTATTTTTGTGTAGAGTTTGCGCAGTGTCAATAAGATGAGTAAATATGATACATTATAAAATTGTGCACCAATACTGTAGTTAAATTTTATATGAAAACTTTATGATATACATGCAATATTTTACATAAGTAGTTTAGGTTAGAACCTTAATAATTAGGTTCCCGTATAAATGTATGCATTTTTATTTCATATAACTTAATTTGAAACATCTCTTTATTTCAGCTATCATGGAAAATCAAAATGCAAAAATACTTGCGCCTGAGCATCAAAAAATGAAAAATTACATGAATAAATTGATTGCTATTTGCATATGTTATTTTTACAAAGAATTTGCACATTGCATATATAAAGGTGAAAAAATGTCATTAGCTGCAAAAAAATTTATCTTAGTTAAAATGCATGGACTCCAACCTACAAACAATCAAAAATCGAAACTAGATAACTATCTTAATTTGTATAAAGTTTATTTACAAGAGGAATCAAAATACGTAATAGATACTGGTAAGTAGCATAACATTTTGCAATTTTTTTTTTAATAATTTCAATAAATTCATAACCTACAAAATATAATTTTTGACAGCTATGGAATATGTAATCTTATCTGATATTCAAAGACGAGAACTTAGGATTGTTATAAAACCTCTTGAAAAAGAAAACAAAAATTTTAAAACTTCAGAAATTCCTGCAAATATATCCGAGCAAGAAATAAGATCAAATGATGCTTTTATAAAATATACTAGACAAGAAATTTATGATATTGTTGGTTTTAATAATGAAATAGATGAACATTTAGTTGAGCTCGAAAAAGTTTCAGATAAATATAATGATTCAAATTGTACAGAAGAAAATCTTACAGACCATAAAAAAGTTAAAGACGATAAACATCACCTTCTAGACATCGAAAATCCATGTCTTAATAATTTACGAAAAAAGAAATATAAGAAAAAGAGTGATATGCAAAGTATGTATCAAAGTTCGTCTTTTTATTTTAGTAGTATCTCGATATAGGTGATTCTGCTGTAACGTGCATATTTATCTTTAAAAGGTTCTACCGGTACTGCACTACTCAAAATGTGTGCACTTTTTATTTAGGTTTATTTGTGAAGTATACTTTGTTAATTAATATTCCATTCATACAATTTGCTAGTTAAGATAGCTATCGTAATTAAAAATAATTGATTTTGTTATAGAAGGTTGAAGATTGTTTTATGCAAGTTGGAGCAGAGTCACCTATTTCCATGATTAAAATAAAATAAATGATTGAATTTTTTATCTTAAATTTACCATCTAGATGATAAAGTAGTTGATCAAATGTTGGATGGATTAGCTAATGTTGAGGCATACGACAGTAAGTCTAAATATAACTTCAAATAAAAATATAAAATAATAGTTATAATGCAAATTTTAATAAAGCACAATTAATTTTAGATAACGAGCAAGTTTCCCTTTTGAAAAAATTAGTTATTTTAAGCTTATTAACTGATAATAACACTGAATTAAATGCATATATGAGTTGTGGAAAAGTATCGCACAAAACTAAACAAAATATTTTGCATTAATTTATGGCAATGAAGTTAAAGAACGCCATGTTATTTTATTAGATCTTCTTAAACCATATAGATATTTGGTGAGAAAAAAGTAGAAGATTTGAGAAAATCTTTTAAGTTGAATAATATTGTGTTGAAAAATCAATTTAATGGAGCATCTTTCTTTGAAGATTTCGAACACACAGTTTATGAAGGTAAATGTAAATGTATTGCATGTTTCATTTATGTATAATAATTATAGATGCTCATATAATCATTTCCTAACCTCGTTTGAAAAATGGATCCGAACTTGATTGAATCCCTGGTAGAAAATATGCCATAATATAGAGTCGTAAGGTACAACTAATGCCACATGTATCGTAATGTACTAATATAACAATGGGCAATGTATGTTGTGGTTTATTGTAACATGATTTTTATTATTTAAAAGAAAATACAATATTTTCTATAATATCAAATAAATATTACACCTGTATATAATATGAATATTTTGTACTTTCAGCCATTCAGCGAATAAAGACTAATTAAAAAATTTTATAAAAGAAAACTTTTCAGTACTTTAAATATAATTAGACGTGTTCTTAAAAGTTACGTATTTAAATATAGACTACGAAAAGTTGTATCAAAAGGAGAAAGAGGATTGCATCTGTAAATATTTATGTAAATATGTATCTCGTTGTCGAAGAACGAAAAAAGGTAAAATTTCGGTAAGAAGAGAACCAACTTTAATTTATTTCTTATTATAATACAATATATTACAATAAAAAATATCAATTTGACAAGAAAGATAAGTATTATTTGAATTTAATTAAAATATGTGAACCTGCATAAACAAATTTAGTAATTTGCGAAAAAAAAATTCGGTATAAATTCTCGTATTTCAGTATATAAACTTTTGCACACATCGACTTTTCAGAAAATTTTTTTTGACACTCTGTTTGCGAAATACGATTGCTTCTAGCTGCGTAGCGTGCGCGAAATGCCTGATTTTCACACTAGTGCGCAAAATTCTGAATTTCACGCACAGCGTGTGCGAATTTTGAATTTCGCGCACGCTCATCTGCTAAGAACGTAGATTCGCACACTCGTGTCAAAATAGTATATTACGATACGTGTGACCTAAGTAGCCGATTATTGCACGGCGTGTATTAGCGCCCGAGCGCAGCGAGCATAAAATGCCGTGCACTAATGAGCTGCTTAGGTCACAAGTATCGTATACAATGCTGTAGCACAGCTGCTTAAATCCGCCAAGTCACGCCTATCCGTGATCTAAGCAGTCCATTATTGTACCGTGAGGTTAGCGCACGAGCGTAGTGAGTACGATATACACGGTGCAATAATGGACTACTTAGGTCAAGGATAGGATCATTCTCGCTAGAAAAAGCCATTTTTCCTCCCTAGTTATACAATGTACTATTACACAAGATACATTTTTTTACGAACTTGTTAAATAAAAAACAGTGATATCAACAATAATTCATAATCTCGATTGTACAAGTTTAGTCAAGTATGAGGTGGTTTGCTCTGCAAGCTCGGCCCAGGTGGCGCCACTCCAGTGGAAATGAAAAATATGCCAATCTGTGTCAAAACTGTGCCAGAGTTGTGCCAAAACTGTGCCAAAACTGTGATAAAACTGTGCCAAAACGTGAACATTTTGGACATTTGAAACACTTATGGCACAGTTTGGCATAATCTTTTTGACATAATCAGTTTTACTACAAATTTCTACTCAATTTTCGCGCATTATGGCACATATTGGAATGGTATTGGCACAGTTTTGCTCAATATTGGCACAGTTTGGCACAGTTTAGCATGATTTCGGCACAGTTTGGCACAAATCGACACATTTTAGTATTCCGTATAAAATTTAGTTTAAATAAAATTATTGGAAAATAAAAATTTTGGAGCTTACTACAAGAGTTTTGGTGTTGTCATCCGGATAGTAACACCTATTTAGGCCTTCATTATGTGAATTTTATGAATTTTAATAATTCTAAACAACTTCCTTAGCCAAGAAAAATTCTGTGCCAAACTATGCCTAAACTGTTCCAAAATGTGCCATTGTGTGCCAATATTGTGTCAATCTCTTCCAATATTGTGCCAATCTGTACCAAATTGTGCCGGATAGTGCGATAAAATTTGTACACAATTTTATTAATTTCCAGTATGACAAATTGTGCCAAACTGTGCCATAAGTGTGTCAAATGTCCAAAATGTTCATGTTTTGGCACAGTTGTGCTACAATTTTGACAGATTGGCACAGTTTGGCACAGAATTTTTTTTCCACTAAGGCAGTACGCGTCTCAGCTGTCATGGCCGCCAGGCACCAATAGAAGAACAGAATGCAGTTATTGCAGATTGCCACGAACTCAAATGTATAATGTGGAGAATGGAGGGGAGATGCCAATCAAACCAACATTAATTTTTGCAAAATTATTGCGAATTTTGCAAAACTCAAGGCATTTGTAGAATCCGCAATTGAATTGCAAACGTTTTATGCTACTCTTATGCCAATATAAGGCTGTATATAGATTTTCGCTGCATAGAATAAGTGAGATAGCCTATTTATACGATATCAAAACTGTACATTGGTATAAAAGTAGCACAAAACGTTTGCAATTTAATTGCGGATTCTAAAAATGCTTTAGGTTTTGCAAAATTCACAATAATTATGCGAATAATCATGTTGCTTTAAATGACGATCCCCCTCCACACTCTCAACGCTAGGCACATGAGTACTCAGCAAACTAGTCACTAGCACAGGCATGTATTCAGCTATGTTGTAGGTGCAGCGGCCATGACAGCTGAGACGCGTACTGGCGCCACCTGGGCCGGGCTTACAGGGCAAACATCCTCATACTCTAATGTGATTTTGGGTTGGTAGTAATCGCAAAAATGACCATGTTCAATAGTATATTACGATACGTGTGACCTAAGTAGCTGATTATTGCGCGGCGTGTATTAGCGCTCGCGCGCAGCAAGGGTACGATAAAACGTCGTACACTAATGAGCTGCTTAGTTCACGAGTATCGTATTAGTACATTACGATAACAGTGACATAAATCGTACTTTACGGCACGGCGTGTCTAAGCATCTTAGCAGTCCATTATTGTACCGCGAGGTTAGCGATATACACGGTCCAATAATGGACTTCTTAGGTCACGGATAGGCGTGCCTTAAACGCGGATTTAAGCCACACTGTGCTATAAAATATAGCACTCTGTGGCATAAATCCGCATTTATGTCACGCCTATCCGTGGCATAAGTAGTCCTTTATTGCACCGTGCATATCGCCCTCGCTACGCTTGGGCGCTAACTTCGCGGTGCAAAAAAGAACTGTATACAGATGTAACAATATCTTCTAATCAACTTTTTTCCCTCTCGCTCGAGCAACACGGCCTCGGAGTATGGCTTATAAACATAAAAAATTGCTAACTTATCGGGCGTAAGGGTCGTAATCTGATGACATTCCATGCTGGGCAACATTCCATGCTAGGCGCATCTTCCCTATTGCTAATACGCATGTTTTCACTATTTTTGGGCGTTTTTTTCGCTATTTCGTCCTTTAATACATGCATGCAATACATATTATCCAAATAAATACATGAATAAAATAAATGAATAAGCACCAATGAGCATTCATGTAATATGTACCGGTATGGCACCTCTAACTTGATACAGCACTAAACGCAAAAGCATCCTTAATATGTTTAAATTCATATATTTTACATTAAAATTGTTTACATACATAGTTATCCAGTTAAAAAACATCTTTAAAAGTGACATGTCATTCGATATATTCATAAACTTTTTTATTTTTATTTTAGAATCGCAAGATCTTCCTATAGAATTATAGATGAAGAGGGTAATGTCCAGAATATGTCTGATGTTGAAATTGAAATTAAAAACAAAATCAACTGTGATAACGAAGAACCAATTTATGACCTAGAAACAGCAACTTTAGATATTAATAATGATGCGTTGGACAATAACATTGATAAGAAAGTATCAGATGATCTCAAAATGACAAACTTAGATATAAGTAATGATACGTTGGACAATAACATTGATGAGAAAATTCCAGATGATATCAAAATGACAAACTTAGATAAAAGTAATGATGCGTTGGACAATAATTATAATCAGAAAGTACTAAATGATATTGAAATGACAAACTTAGATATTAGTAGCGATATGTTGGACAATAATATTAATGAAAAAGTACCAGATGATGTTAACACTCCTCAAAAAGATGAAGAAAAAACTAAAAGCACTAACTATAAACATCAAACTGGAATTGCAAACTCAACTGGCAAAGTAGGTAATACAATTCATATTTCAAGTAGTAAACTTCTGTTATATCACTACCTGCCCTAAGTCATCCACGACACACCTATTCGTGACCTAAGTAGTCCTTTATTGCATCGTGCTTTATTTAACCTCACGGTGCAGTACAGGACTGATTATGTCAGATGCTATAAAATAGTATACGATACTCGTAACCTAAGTTGACGTTTTATTACACGACGCTCGGGCGCTAAACATCGCGTACTTGCTTCGCTACGCACAGGAAATACCGCAGCACCGTATAATAAAATGCCAGCTCAAGTTACGAGTATTTTATACCATTTTATAGCATCTGTCCACCCTAAGTCCGCCATTTCACGCCGACGTAAGGTTAGCACCCGAGTGTAGCGAAGTCGATAAAGCACGGTGCAATAAAGGACTACTTAGGTTATGTATACGCGTGACATAAATGCAAATTTAGTACGCAGTGGTATAACAGTATCGTACGTAATTCTATAGCACTTACTAGCATAAATCTGCTGTTACGCCTGTCCATAGCCTAAACAGTCCATTTTTGGACCGCGCAGTTAGCGCCCGAGCGTAGCAGGCGATCAGCATCGCTGCTTTAAAGCTTTTTGGGCTGGAAGCTCCTTATCAGTCACTTTTTCCACTTAGACTTCTTGACTTCTCCTCTATCGTTACTCCCCCCTTTCCCGGACGGATTGATCGATAATAATACGTGTTTAATCACGTGTTTTTTTTAGTAGGAAGAATACGTTAGTCGCAGGATCGAGACGCTAGAAAATGTTCCGGAATATCTCATTAGATCGGTTTTTCTTGGCGACCATCCTTTTTAGGACGACCAAGTCTCAGGTTGCGGCTCCGAATGATCTTGACCGACAATTTCGCTGACATTTTCATCCTGTTTTGGTGGTTGCTGGCTTGATGTCCTCGCTACGCTTGGGCGCTAACCTCACGGTGCAAAAAATAACTGCTAATGCCACGGATAGGCGTGACAGCGGATTTATGCTAGTCAGTGCTATAAAATAATATACGATACACGTGTCATAAGTCGTTCTTTATGGCACGCTACGCTCGGGCTCTTTTACACGCCGTGCCGTAAAGTACGACTTATGCCACTAGTATCGTAATATACTATTTGTTGATTTTGACTAAAATTTTCTATAACTGAATCCCTTTCCCGGAGCCCAGCAGCTCTGCTAGTTAGTGTTTACTTTTTCTTTGGCCTGAGGTTGGCATTTCCTTAACGATCTATTTCGTCTTCGCGAGGTACTTTCTTACGCTTATCGTCGAGTTGCACTCTTAAACAATGTTCTGGATTAATTCCGATTTAAAGAACTGTGATTTAACAACTGTTCTGTCAAACTGTAGGATCATCTTGGCAACTCGTCACAGCTGGTTTACGGTGAGCACCTGTTTGCTCGTCGCGTCTTCCGATATAAAAGCCCTTGAACATTTCTAGGTTCTTCTGCACCTAGAAATTTTAATCCAGCCCTTGCTGAATCTTCTATCACAGATCTACTCGAATGACGTTCTTCATTGCTCCGTTGTTGGTGATTTTCTTGAGTTTCTAAGGTGTAGTAACCAACTGAGTAGTATAGTACTCTATAGCAGTACTTTCTGGTTGATACCTTGGCGGGGAGAGGAGAAGGGGTATATCAAACCGTACCTACCTCCCCTACCAGCTTTTCTGTCCTAACCTCTCGGCACCGCTACTTCATCGACTCTCTTTACTATCGCGTGTTTCAATGCTGCTTTCTAATTATTTAGCTCTTTGGCTGTTGGAGAACGTAGTCCTACTCGCCAGGCATAATCCCATTATGTTTCTCTTGTTCTGATTCCTCGTCGAAGAATTTGAAGCATCCAGAACGTTTAAGAGGAACATTATTTAGGAAAAATATATCAACAATAGCTATGAGTTTGAATCTCTCAAACGGTGCCAGAACCGACCTGTATGATGTATTAGGACATTCAGGGAAGATAAATAAAAACATTTATGCACAACACGAGTTTCAACAGCAAATTTGAACACTAGCATCGATATTATTGAAAGCATCAACTGCTGTTAACAAATTAGATGAACAGAAATGCGAAAATGATGATGAAGAGGAAGATATAGTTCAGTATGAAACTATAATACCTGATATGAATACACGAATACCAATTCTCGAAAGACATACAGATAAGCTATCAACACTGGCTAAAGGGAATGAAGGTAAGAGTTTTTATGATATTTTTTGCTTTTCAAATGATAATGAGAATTTCTCGTCTCTCTCTCTCTCTCTCTCTCTCTTCCTCCCCCTCCCCCCTCTCTCTCTCTCTCTCTCTTTTGGGTGTTTGCTTTCTCGGAGATCTTACTGCGATGATCCGAACGAAATTCTTGTGTTTGTTTTTCTGCAGACCCTATAGATATAGTCGATGCTCGTATCAATGCTTCTCTAGGTGACTATATAGTTATCATATAGCCAGTGCTGCAACGTAGTCGCCAGACGAGCAGCTCTAACTGTCGGCTGGCTGCGCTACACCAACTCTCAACGTAATCAGATTCATTATTTCCGCGGGGAGGTTCCGCGATCGTCCGCGTGTGGGATTGAGTGAGGAGACAGGGAATTATACAATAAGAATTCTCAACTTTTTTCCGAAAAGCTCTCTTTATTGCCTACTTGCTCTACCTCGCCAAAGCTTTCGTGGCTACGGCATACGCGTGAACAGCTTCGTCACATTCGTGCTTCTCTCTCTCTCTCTCTCTCTATTTCTTGCAAGCGACACACCACGTTGTCTTCCCTGACGTGCCTGCACTACGTCTTAACACGCTCGTCCTCTCTTACTCTATAATTTCGCTTTCTCTCATACACTTTTACAAAGACTCACACTGTACCAAATCAGTCTTATTAACTCCGAAAATGGGACGAGCCCCAGCTTCCCGTTCTCTCGAAGCCTCGCTGCTTTGGATGGCCGGCTGTACCTTTACTTGAAGGCGCTTGGGATCCGGGTTGGCTGATCCTCACTTGCGGTCCAGATTCTGCTTCTTGCCTTCCTATCCAACTACTTCTCGACCTAGTGCTGGCTTTGCCAACAGGGACTACTCTCACACGCTGTCAAAGTCGGGGATGGTGGAGCGATTCCAACTGACGTCACCTTGCTTTCCAAAGCAACTCTCGAACATGGCGATATAGGGCCCCTCAAGAGGACACATCCTCTAAGACGTTCCCCAGGTTCATCGTTTACACTCTTAAGAAAACTTAGTGTCACACTTTCTCTGTTAGCTCGGAACACGTGCGGACACTTCAAGACCCAGGCCACTTGACTCGATTCTTCGGTTCCCTCGAAAAGAATCATTGCGCTGCACCGGCGCTAATCTGCATGACACTCTCATACAGTTACCAAACACTTGTAGTACAGGGTTATCTATATTCTAGGTTAACAAAAGCAATATTGCCGCGCTCGATTCTCATATTAGAATCAAAGCCGCTGCGACGCACATCGTTGCAGTGCTCACAATCTATCTGCTAGCTATCATAAGCTCAATCAGGTCATGTGGTATAAAAGTTCTTGAGATGGCTCGCCATTGCTTGGTTATTGCCCCTATCATCTAAGTCGACCACTGTTCAAGTCCTTGCATAGGACGCTATAGAGCTCTTATGAGATCTCCCTACTCAGCGACCGCTGAGAACGCCCTATTCACAGATGCAGCCCTTATTCGGCTTCCTTTAACTTCCTTGCGCAGCTGACGACTTTGATACTCAATGGGCATCCCGCAACATGGTTAGTCTAACTACTGTTGATCCGTCGGACACATGAAGTGTCCCGACATAGAATTGGCATTATATCCTATTTGTTCGGCAACCCTTTGTCTTCATACATATGTAGCGTTACAGCTCTCTGATCCCTAGTGCCTCCCAGACTCCTGTTTAGCACTCCCCAGGTTACGCATCTCATGCGCTTCTTCTCTCTGTTGCGAGTATATCATGGTATGTTCGCGGCTATCTAAAGAACTGAGAACCACACGTTATTTTTATGTCTTGTGCTTCATTCTTTGATACACACAAAATATTGACCAATAATCATTTTTTTGTAACACACGAACGATTTGCGCGTTTTTTGTTTTGCCCGCTTATTGAAAATGCTCGAATCTTCTAAACTCGCGTGAAATTCAACAAGTGCAGTTTGAAACGCGAAAATCAGTACATGCGTTACAAAAAATATGACTGCACCAAGGGCTAAGCGGGCTTTTTGGCTTCGTGTGGTTGCAGTACTAACTAAACTCCACACTAGACCTAAAAAAGCCCACTTTACGCCCTTGGTACACAATATACTATTATTTTAATAATGTATCGATTTTTGCACAGAAGCTGATGATAGCAGAGAGCAATTGAAGGCAGTATCCAAGCCAGTTAGTAGAAAGCAAGAATTAGAGGAAGATGATCAGGATAAAGGTACAAATAAAATTGACTATTTAACATTTTTATCTGTAAATATAATAACTTGTTTAATAAAAAAAATGAAAGTTATTTTACGGTAAATACAGTGCTTTATTATAATCGAGCGTCCTCTAGATGAATTTGTATTTTTTCCAACAGTGCAATAATTTTACTTAAATAGTATTGAAATATGGATAACGTTTAACATACGCATTCTCACTTAAAAAATTATTTCGTTTTTTCGCAATTAAAGTAGATTATTTCTTTTTAAAAGGCAATTAAGAAAGAAAAGAATTAATTTTTATTTAAATTGTTGAACAAGTTATTTGCACGTCTTAAACAATAATTATTAGAATGATATTTTTCGACTCGGATATAAAATTGGATAAATAATCTTTTATAGCACAGTGTGGCTTAAATCCGCGTTTAAGTCACGCCTATCCGTGACCTAAGTAGTCCATTATTGCACCGTGTATATCGCACTCGCTACGCTCATGCGCTAACCTCACGGTACAATAATGGACTGCTTAGATTACGGATAGGCGTGACTTGGCGGATTTAAGCTGCTGTGCTATAAAATTGTATACGATGCTTGTGAACTAAGCAGCCCATTAGTGCACGGCGTTTTATCACCCTCGCTGCTTTAAATACCTCGTAACTTTCGTTTCTTGAAACATTTGCTCAAATTACTAGAATTAGATTTATCTGTGCTTGTTAAATATAAGTTTTATAATGCTTTTGCGTATTATTTACAGAAAGTAATTATAATCCTAGTGAAGTCGAAGACGATGATTATGATGATGAATATGAGTCGAACAATGGTACAAAAAAGAGAAAAAGAAAATCTTCTGCTGCTGCGAGTAACTTTGATTCAGACAAAACACCTAGAAAGAGGTGGACTGCAGAACAAGAGGACTGCGTTGCGCCTTTATATGCTGCATATATTCGACAAGGAACAATCACTAATGTAGACATTCAAAAATGAATAGATGGTAATTGTTGTTTAAGTGGTAGAACTATTGCACAAATTCGGTCCAAATTTTGGAAAGATAAAAATGCATCAAAGAAACCGAAAACTTCTGAGAATGAAGTATTGTCTACTTCATTAAGTCGGAACCATGTTCCACTTGCGATCTACAATAATTTCCAGAAAAATATTGAATCTAAAAAAGCACTTTCTGTGAAAGAATGCTTGGAAGTATTAGATTCATCATCGCCTCATTTACTTAAGTATACTGTCCCTCAAATAATAGAATTTGTTAATAAGGCAATCAAATTCGATATCGAAGAATAATTTAAGTAAAATTTATCTCTTTTATTCGCTAATTTATTTTCCATAACATACAAACTTGTTTGTAAATTATAAAATCTAAGGTCACCAAAGGTGTTATATCAAGTTGTGATATAGTATTTAGGCTACAAAGTTATGTACTTATTAACTTAAGGTGCCAACAGACTGGTATTATAACCATACATTTAAGATGATTATTTATTTCGTTAAATAGTATTTAGACTAATACTGTTTTAGTTTATAACCATGGATTTAATAGTTTGAACAAAAAAGTTTCTTTGTTTTGTATTTAATAAAAAAATTAATATGTATAACTGGTATTATAGCCATAAATTTTATAATTTCTGATGTAGCGTTTGAACAAAAAAAGAAGTATAAAAAAACGATACCTCTCAATAAAGTTTAGAAAAATATTTGTTGATTGTTTATATTATTAATTAACTGATAAATATTCATAATCATATATTACTATTTTTAAGTTATTAAGTAAGATGAAGTTATAACGGGACAGTTTTTGTGAACTGACAGGGTTCGACGCATCACCTCTTTTTTGGCTATTTCTACATGGCATTCTTAGCTATCTATTAAAATTTTATTTATAAATAAATTGTATTCATGCAACGCAACTTATCGAAATACTTTCGGTGATTTTTATTTAATAATTTTACTGAAAGTCCGGTATAGTTTTCTTTTAATTAGTAAATGCTTACATCGATTATTGACAAATAATTGATATAAAATAGTAATTGTTATTCTTTTGTGACGTTGCATTTGATATAATCGCGTAAACTCGAGCAAACGATCACTATTATTAGATTACTTTATCCCAAAAGTCTCTACGGACTCCTGTGATTTCAAGAGTGGGACAAATAACCAGTTGGCCGTCTGCGTCTTGATACGAGAAAGATTGATCAGTTGAAAGGTTGGCGTTACGCTGTCTCAAGATAGTTACCACAGGTCCGATAGGATGCTATTTGCCAGTTGTAGTCTGCTGCCTACTCCACACAGATCCTGCGTTAACCCAAATAAATCTTATTCCCGCTGAACCTGACTACCATTAGCATGATTTGATGATGTGCCTGATGATTCTATTACGCGATGCTAACGCCAAACTCGTGACACGCAACGTACTCTTTCAGCAAAATAAAACAAAGACTTTGAAGAATTTTCAATTGGTCAGCTAGCGGGCCGCTACAAAGTGAAAGAAAAGAAAGTCGCTTTGTGGCTCAATGTCTTGTGCGTCCCGAAAAACCTTCTCAAACATGCCCTCTTTCTCTCTATTAGAATCTTTCAAATGACGCGCCGCGACCCCCTAAGGTATTATAACGAAACTCTTGGTTTACTATAGTAACTACGCTCCATATTTTTCGCTGCGTGCGTGGGGGTTGACGCAGTTTTACGCGAACGCTAAAATAGCCGCGCACTATACAGGAACAGCTTTGCTCGGCACAGCTCCCAATGTCTCTTATTAACGCGCGCGATTTTCTCCACTGCTCGCTCTTTTTCTCTCTCACTCTTACGCGTTGTCTCTTTCTTGCTTCACGGCAGCGGCGCGTAAAATTTCTCATCTAATGGTCTTGCAATAATTTCACTGCCTCGTGTTTATTGCATATGCATTTGCTCTTCACTCAAGAAAATGTCAATAATAAATGTGTAATAAATCTCCAGGTACAGTTTATTTCTTATATTAGTTTAATCTTTGTTGATGTCGTTATTGGCTTGGTTTGCCGGTGTGATTACAAGGTAACACTTGCGCATGGCTGTTTTGAATCGGCTAAGCGAAAGAAGATACTTAAGGTTAGCAGGGATCAAATTCCAGACTCTCGAACGCCAAAATCGCAGATCTAAATCGAAGCCAGTTTAGTAGCGGTATGGGTGGACGCACGATCTTCATTTTTCGTGAATAATTTGGTGAGGTCGGGAAACTGCTTCATATTAATGATTTCGTACATCGGTCATTCAGGAAAGTAAGCTCTACGCTGCTTAAAGTTTGCCCACTCGATGCACAATCATACATAAAAGTACCTTACACACGAGTTTTGTAGTTCTTGTAGGTTATTGCAGAGCTAAACAAAAGCCTCTGGGTACACGCAGAGCAATAGCCGATGTGTGGTACAAACAGCGTACTCTACTAGCGTTTCTTCCACTTACTGCTTATTCTACTATTAAAGATGTGCAAATCACTTAACTACGCTATTTATAAACGCAAAATCATACAAAACGAACTTTGAATTATTTTAAGAAAACTCTTCTGTATGTTTATATGTTTTAGTATGATTGTTTATAAAGCAAAAAGTCCTTAATCTATAAAGTGGTATGTAAATTAATTTTAAAACATAGTTACTTAATATTTTTTTAATGGATAAAATGTATGCTTGTCACATAATCTTTGTCTTTTTATATATTTCTTGTAGATGATATGCCTTTTTTTGCTACAATATGATTTTTAATATTATCAAATTTAAGGGATTTCCATATAAACTGTATTCTAATTATGTCAGTTGAAACCCTTAAACATACCTAATTTATCTCTACGCTAGACACGGTTGTTTATTATAAATTACGTTACTGATTTCGGGCATCAATAGAAACTGAATACTAAATGCAATCAAAATTGAACGCAAATATAAGTGCACACCAATGTGCAATCAGTAAACGCAATCAAAACTATATTTTCTTAACTTGATTGCGGTATTTGAATGCTGCATTCAAAGTTGATTGCAGTATTTGAATGCTGCATTCAAAGTTGATTGCAGTATTTGAATGTCGTATCAAAGTTGATTGCAACTTTTGAATGCCGCAATCAAATTTGGTTGCATCAAATCAATATTGGTTGCAGACTTTTGGATGCCGCATTCAAAAGTCCAGATTAACAAACTAAATGCGTTCAAATGTCCACGGAGACATACATACTCCCGACAAAATATCCGTTTGAACCCTGGTAGAAAATAAACCAACCAAAATGGCCTGTGAATTAAGAATTGGCTAAAAATGTTGGCCAACGCTTATCATGAATATTAGCCAACATTTAACCAACGGTTCGGGAAAATTTAAAATGTAGTCATTTAAGGTTATGAAATTTTAATACTATTATAGTGATTTATAATTTCGGTTTGTGATATACCTATAATAAATATATAGAATATACTAAGCTCTTGATGTCTACGTGAATGTTCACCGTGAGTGTTGTTCAGGTCACCTGGAATTCTCAAAAATGTTGTCCAGGTGTTTATTATGGGAAAAAATGTTAGGTTTAGTAATGCGCTTCGTGGTTTGCGGTGTGTAGGTGTAAGTTCCGCTCGAAGATGATGGATACGTTATCCACGAGTCTCGTAGATGATGTCCAGGTCTCCAAGAATTTCAGCGGCTAGTAATGATTCCTATACTCAGTCTACTTTTGAGAACAAATCGCAGTTTATTAGTGAAATAAACATTTTCAAAATTTTCCGAAATTTTTCAAAAATTTTCCAATATTTTTGAAAAAATTTCCAAAATTTTCCAATATTTTCAAACATTTTTTGAAGTCTTGTATAGTAATTATTTCCACAGAGCGCGCAACCTATATTTTATATTATTTTCCTTTGGTCGAAGACCTAGACATCGTCTACGAGAGACCCGAGTGACGTGCTCATCAGCTTCAAACAGAACTTACATCTGCATATCGAAAGCCACGGAGCGCGCCAAATAGATATCATTTTTTCCCCGCTGGACATCTGGACATCGTCAGCGAGAGTCCCGGGTTACGTGTTCGTCATCTTCAAGAAGAACTTACATCTACACATCGAAAGTCACGGAGCGCGCTACGTAGGTTCCTAAATCGAATCTAACCTCAATCGAGTATTTCAAATTTAACCATGTGTTTACCAACCGAACCGCTTGTAATGTGACAAAATAAGCAGTATTTAAGGGTAACTGTTGGTTAAATCGTTGGCCAAGTCGTTCGGATTTGGCCAACCGATAGCGAATCAGTTCTTTACGTTTCTACCAGGGAATTTGTGAAAGATATAGATACTAGTGCGATAAAAAATATTGTTACACAGCCTACCTATAATTAATTAATGGTTGTTAAACGAAATATTTACACGTGATACGCGGTCTTCATTTTCTACCGCGGGTGGTATACTGCTTTTCACTACAACGGCCTTACTCTGGGTCCGGCCAGCGATATGAAAAATTATTCTACAACACTGCGGGGCATACATCCTCATATATGTGATGCCGATATAGGGGGCTTATATAGATTTGCTAATGGGATCGCGTACACTACGACCAACAGTCTGCGAATTGAAAGCAGATTTTGTCGCTCCGCCTAAATTATATACTCGGCTATCCGATCGTTTTGTTCACCATTGCAGTTTGTCTGTGTATATACACATAAATATTAGTACATTATTAGATTATTTATAACAAATAATGCACCATTCTCATCGCCCTCGCTGCGCTCAGGTGTAAATACACACCGTGCAGTGATGGACTATTTCAATAACTTGTATTGCCATATACTATATTGTATGTGAAAATGTTTTACGTTCAACATTTTTAATTATTTTAATTCGCTTTTATGGAAATAATAATTTTAAATTATTAAATTTATGAAAATGATATGAAGACTTTTGATTGATTATTATATTAAACTTTAATATTTTTATTATAAATAAATTAATTTTATTGTATTACAAAATATCATTGTTTCATATTTATATAATTTAAAATAAATTACTATATTTTAAATATAAAAAAAGAAAATAAATGTTATACATTTTTCTATTTATCAATAATTAATATTATCATATTATCTTCAATATTATTTTTTATTAAACTATATAAATATAATATTATTAATATAACAACAAATAAAGTTATAATATTCCACGCGGGGAAGCCTGACACCCCGTATGTGGCGCGTCCCCCGGGTGGCGGATGGGGGAGTGCTCGCCGAGGCACACACCTCGGAGGGTAGAGCAGAAATAAAATATGCTCCGTGGACCAAATCAGGCCGTCGTGTTTGCCGTGCGGTGCGACCCGTGAGCTGCCAAAAGGAGATCCTGGATGGAGAGGCGATTTAACGGGCTCTCTAAGACTCACGGCTGCGTGCCGAAGTGACCCGAACCATCTTTGGCTCCCGCTGACAGCAAGACGGGAGGCCGGTTACCTAGATAGTATCGGTCAACCGGCTTAAGCGAGTGCGTGATATTGTGGGAAATCCGCCGGAAACTCTTCAGAGAGCCAAGCACTTTTGTTCGGAGTGGGAGGCTCGAGAGAGTAGAGGTGGACTAGTGAGATAGCGCGCGCTATACCCTGACATGATGTACCCAGTCTGGCACCGCCTACAGTCATGTGTTGGGGCCATGTCAGCCGCCCCCATAGACGGGGGGATCCAGGGGGTCGGACACATGTCGGAATGAAGAAAAAATGATTATAATATGGAATCTACAACCGATCTCGGGGAAAACTTACAGAAAAACCTGGAAGTTGAAACCTTAAGGGTGCCAATAACGCAAGACGGTGGATATCCAATCCACAAATCAAGTAGCAGTACCAGTATAGGTAGCGCCATGAGTGCTGCAGGATACCGATACGAGAGTGGAACGGTAGGTGAAGAGAGCCAGATCACGAGGGAATGGCTACAAGCCCATGCCAGCTTGCGTGATAAGATAAGAGAGGTGAGAGATATGACCAGAGAAATTACCAAAACCCTGGATAAGCAAAAGGGCGTGAATTCCAAGATTAAAGATGGATTACCCTTAATAGGATCAATGTTGATCGAAGCTGTCACGCTTCTTGACAAGATGGAGGATGTTGCGAAGAGGAAGCCCCTTCAACAACCGAGAGCGGACAATGCAAAGTCCCAAAAACGGCAAAGTCGAAGAAGAGGGTACGAGCATCATCCGACGGAGGCGGCGGTACCCCTGCCAAAAAAGACAAGAAGGATGTAAGTGCTTCCTCGACAAGTAGGGATAGCGAGGGGAACGAACAGACTTCTCATGGACAGACACAATGGGAAGTCGCTGCTGGCAGGAAGGCAAAAAAGAAACAGAAGGACAAACCGGAGCAGACCCAACCAAAGAAGAGAGAAGAGAAGGTTCCACGTCAGAGGACAGACACCATTCTGATAAAACCGGAGAGTGGCAAAACCTATGCTGACATTTTGGGTCAAATGAAAGCACATGTAAAGCCGGAAGAACTATACACAGAGGAAAAGTTTGTCCGTAAAACAAGACAAGGTGGCGTTCTAGTGGGGGTAGGTAAGAGCAACGACAAAATGAAGTCATTGCAAAAAGCCACCCAAGACGCAATCGGACAAGTAGGCACGATTGAGAACAAGATCTCCAAGATAACACTAGAGATCAGGGACATCGATGGACTTACGACAAAGGAAGAGGTCAGCAGTGATATTGAGGCCGCGACGGACTGTTGCGAAGAGGATGTTAAAATCCATCTGTTCGAGCCAAACTCGAGAGAGCAGAGGATGGCAGTAGTTGAATTGGATATGACCAAGGCCGCCGCTCTGCTCAAAAAAGGAAAGATTCGCATCGGCTGGATAAACTGCCGAGTGCGGGTGAGAGCAAGCGTCACGCGATGCTACCGTTGCCTTGGCTACGGACACGTAAAAACCAAATGCAAGGGCCCTGACAGAAGCACTAGCTGTTGGAAGTGTGGTGTGGGCGGACATAGAGCGGCGGCATGCAATGTGCCGACCCAACAGATAAAGTGTTTTCTTTGCAAAGACGCCAAGACGCCTGAGGTCAGGACGATGCACACTCTAGGCACCGGAGCGTGCGCAGTCTTCCGGACGGCTCTAAATGCAAGTAAGACCCCAAAAAAAAAAAAAAAAATTGCGAAGATACTCCAAGGAAACCTGCACAACACGATGATGGTATGACTATTCCCGAAGAGAACGACATTTCCACAACTAAGTCCATTGATAAGGAAACTGTGAATAAAACGTTCCAAGTACAGGAAACTGGTGAAAATAGCATTATAAACTTCACATGGGTTTGGAAAAAAATACAAGAAGCTTACGAAAATCATGATGAGAATTCCTCCTGTAGAATGCGCAATATTCATCAAATTACAAGTCGATTTGATGGTTTGATAGAATATTTAAAATTTAAATGCGAGAACTGTGGTAAACAGGTGACAATATGTGCAGTGCCGAATGGAAAAACTGATATCAATTTGAATGTAGCTACCGTATTGGGATGTGAAAATATTGGAATAGGTTTATCGCAATTGCAAGAACTCCACGGTTCTATGAACCAATATTATATGAATTACAAGAAGTGGAAAAAATCACAAGAAGAAGTATTCAAGGCAGTTGAGGAAACTGCTGCACAAGAAATGGCTGCAGCCGCAGCAGAAGAAAGACGTATGGCCAAAAAAAGAAACGATGTCATTCATGACATTCCATGTACTATGGTTGAGGTTGATGGATCTTACATGAAAAAATCATACATACATGGAAGATATGATTCTCCAGCATGTTGTTTAGTAGTGATTGGTATATACACGAGAAAAGTTATAGATATTATAGTTCTGCAAAAGACTTGTAGTATATGCGATTATGCATTATCTCAGAATAAGCATCCGAATAAACATGCTTGTTTTAGAACTTTTGACCGCAACAAATCGCCAACAAGTATGGAGAGTGGCAGCTATTGTTACAGCTTTTACTCGAAGTATAACAAAAAATGGGTTGATATACAAAATTTTAATTTCAGATGGCGATAGTAGTAATTATGCAGCAATCTTAGAATTCAACCCTTATGGATCATATGGAGTGGAAGTTAAAAATATTCTCTGTTCTAATCATCTCAACAGAAATATGTCAACTAATTTGAAAACTATATCTAAGAAAAAAGGAAAGTACGGAACTGCTATAAGAAAAGCCATTGAAAATAGCGCATCAAAATCTGTTGAATGCATTCATGAATACGTTGGCGCCATTGGACAACAGAAATGGTCTTGGGAAAAGAAATGTAAATAATTACGTAGTGACATTGATCAATTACCATACCATTTATTAGGGGATCACTCTCGTTGCATAAATAATCATTACACCTGTGAAAAGAAACCAGAAAAAAATATAGTGCCTGAAATTGAAAAAGCAAACTTATTCATAGAAGTCCAACAGGCATTATTTAGAGCTAAAAAAATGTTGATAGTTTATTACACAATATTACGACTAATAACGTAGAAAGTCGTAGAAAGTCATCATAATCGAATAGCTAAATCTATCGGTGCTAAGCGACTTCATTTAGAGAAAAGAGGTAGTTATGAGAGTCGTTGCAATATTGCTGTTATCTCAAGTAATTGTTCAGAAACGTTTGGTCCTATTTATGCAGCTATGAATAAAGATCCTCCATCAACTGGTCTATATTTGCAACAAAAACGAGCTGAAAAAAATACTAGTAGAAGAATACGAATTTCTACATACGGTAGAAATAAGTAAAAAAAAAATTATGCTTTTGCTGACAAAGATTATGGACCTAATGCTACGCAAACAGATGCAACCCCTGCGGTATTCGAACATCTAGTAAAAGAACATTATAAACTTCTCAACGATTGGAGACTTGCAAGAAATAGTATAGAAATAGAAACGAGGATCCAAAGCAGCTCTGATAAATGGAGAAATATGCAAAAATGGCTAATAACTGTTTCTAAAATGGGGAAAATATGCAAGAGACGCGCCACAACATCTTGTGGAAAATTGGTTTTGGAAATATTGTACTCTCATACAATCACAGGAAATGCTGCACTAGATCACGGAATTGCCATGGAATACATTGCTAAACAAATGTTACAAGATTTAAATTATAACATAGAACCATGCGGGTTATTTTTTGATCCGGAAGTACTAGGATTAGCTGGCACACCAGATGCTCTTTTAGGCGGACACAGTAGTTTAGATCAAATGCCCTTATACAGCACGATTTTTACCTGCAGAGGAAGCTATAAGGAATAAAAAACTGTATATAGCAAAAGCATTTGTAATTAATAAAAATGATGAGATTTGTATGAATCAAAAACACGATTATTATTATCAAGTTCAAATGCAGATGAGAGTAACAGAAAGAAGAAATTGCTTGTTTGCTGTGTGTACTCTAAATAGTATTTACGTTTTAAATGTTCCAAGAAATGATGCATTTATAGAAGAAATGGTAAACGCTGCTGCACAGTTTTATAGAGATTGCTTACTGCCAGAAATAGTTGACAGTCGAAAACTAAGACGCATGCCTATTCGAGAACCAATTTACGTATTAGAAGCAAAAGCAGAAGCCAAACAAAAACAATTACGCAAAGGGGCGTTTTATAATTGCCTAAGCTTCATGGCTAGCCAATCATAAATTCTGGCTACTATTTTTCTGCGGCAATGATCCTTTACTTTATACAAGACTTGCGTCTAAAGGGTTTTTATGGATTATGATGCGCCTCAGTGTTATTCATTCATTATGAATTATTTTTGAAAGATAATTCAATAGTGATATAAGTAGTAACAACTAAAATAATGATATATTTTATATCGTTATAGGATAGACAAGAGATTCAGAAATGCTTTACTTTATTAATACGTACTTTATTTTATTCAAATAAAGTCGAACTTTATATAATGTTACAGTTAAATAGTATTTTCTTTGCCAAGGGCGAAAAGTAGGCTTTTTTAGGCGTTTTGTTTTTCCCGTTTATGCCTCAAAACGCCCGCATAAGTGAACCGCGAAATGTTTTTGCCGCTTACTTGAAAAGCGGGCGAAAAAAATCAAAAAAGCCCGTTAGTCAACGTAGCATGCGTTTTTTTTGTTCGCTGGTCTGAAAAGGGTAACTGTACTCCCACTTAGTGGATCAAAAATATGCGGAAATCGTGCATGTGTTATATGCACTTGTATATCTATTCGAATTTAAATATTACAATTATTTAGTTGTACACTACATAGCCTCTCTAATCCAAATATCAACCTCTCCGTCAAGTGGTGAAACCTGTTATCACAAACGAGGCTCTGATTAATTTTATAATTTAGAAATATGATTTAATCGATTGTAAGATACAACTTTTACAAGAAGAAAACATTTTATAACTTAATTTATATTATTTTATAGATTAATATCATGAAATAAACAATTGGAGCGTTTCATGAATATATATCCATGCCCCTCAAAGTATTCGCACGGCCCTGCGAAACACATTCTTTCCTTCTTCGTTCAAGTTGCGCGCCAGCCGCCATCTAACAGCTGCTCTGTTTTATCGACATGACACGCGAAACGGCATGCATGTACGCTCACTACCGCAAGTCATTTTTCTCGACGAACGACGACGCGATTTCTCCATTTCCAGATGCGAAAAAGCATACGCGTATTCTTCAGGTTCTTCCGTACGTGGGATGATAGCGTTTTTGCAGAAATTTCGCCCAGGTAATAGACAATCACGCATTTTTCGTTCATCTCTCTTGGTGGCTCGTGGTGCAGAAGCAGACGACATATCAGCGAAAACTGTCGTGATTATTTTTATCGCGTCTGAATAATTATTTGCAAAAACACGGAATCATCCCACGTGCGGAAAAATATGAAGAATTTTTTGCTACCAGTTGTTTAATAAAATATTTAATAATAAATCCGTAATTCGTCGAGAAAAATACTTCCGGTTGACTTGGAATCCGACGCTCTGATTGGTTGTCTCAGAGGTATAGAGCACTCTTAACCTGGACAACAAAGGCAATTTTCTAACGTATCGACGTTTTTGCATCGCGACAGCTAAAAGCGAGTCCGAGTGATGTGGTCTTTTAGGTTAGGTCAACTGGTAATTTTCCACTCTACTCCGATGG
This sequence comes from Nasonia oneida, assembly GCA_037356405.1. Classification (NCBI taxonomy): domain Eukaryota; kingdom Metazoa; phylum Arthropoda; class Insecta; order Hymenoptera; family Pteromalidae; genus Nasonia; species Nasonia oneida. The sequence continues at coordinate 433 of JAZHPH010000661.1, read as the reverse complement.
AAATACACATATAAATAGATGTGTCGGAAATTCAATCCTGATATTTGTTACAGGTGAATTGCGATGGCAAGTACTGATTCTAAGAACTCGCATGTCACAGTCGTGAAGAAGTGTCAACAAACGAGCCTCCACACCAACGAATTTTATTATACATGGCTGATTGAAAATTTCGTCAAGTGGAAGGACGACACTTACAAGTCAGATATTGTATCACCAGTCATAACTTTTTTCAATTTTCAAGATAAATATGAATTTAAATTGATAATAAACCAGCAAGAGTATTCTGAGAATGATTATCAAGGTTACGTTAATAAATATCTCTCTCAAAAAAAAACTTTTTTCAAAAGTGAAAATCTTGGCAAGAAAAAGGCTAATAAACGTAGTGAAATCTCTAAATATAAAAATGTCAAGTAAATGTTTTTTTGCTATACGC
>JAZHPH010000660.1:0-28581 GCA_037356405.1 Nasonia oneida | reverse complement strand
TATATATATATATATATATATATATATATATATATATATATATATATGCGTTAGCCACTCGGACGTAGCTCCTGGCTAGCGGCGCTACGGATGTGCTGCTGCTGGCCGCTCAGCTGTGACCCAGAGTATTAAGAAGAGTGCGCAATAAAAAGTACTTGGATAACCTTAGTTTTTAGAATAATTGCGGAGCTTGTACAGGGTGTTACATTTAAGCGATTTCTAAAAATTCAAATAATTCTACTGGGACACCGTTGGCACAACATTTTTCTTTTCTAATGTTCTTTCATAACAAAAAATGGCGGTAACATTGGTTACCCCCCCCCCCCTGCAGCGTTTTTTGAAACTTGGCAGGAATAACCCATATATACACAGCTAACCAAACAAGTTAAACGTTATTTTAAATTATATACATACATACATCGAACATTGAGAATCACCTGTAACGAGATCGTCAATGTCGCAGATTTTGTTCGTTTATGTATTGGGTCTGATTCTAGCAGCTGCTGAGAGCAGACGTACTAATCTAAATAAAGTCCAAGTTATGTGTTCGTTGTCTAATAAAACCTTTATTTTCCGTTTAAATTGAAGAATCAATCTTTTTGTGGTGTATTCATTTTAAACGCTCCAAGTCATTTAATTAAAAATTCATAAATTAAATAAATATTACAAAATTAATAATAGTAAAAAATATAGATCTTGGACCAAAAATAAGTTTGGTAAATTTTGTAAGAACATATCAGTGTACCATCAATTAATAGAGTTCCCGTTCGAGTTTCGAAATTTAACACTCTTTTGATGACACATCTCATTTCGAGAGCATACTCTAAAAATATATGAACTTAATTAGAAACCTTTATTTGAAACAGTCAACATTAAATTTTAATGGCAAACTTTTAATAATTAAGCCTTTTTTGTTGTCTATTTATTTATTGCTTATATAAGTTCGAACATTGAGACATTATTAAAGAGCAACTTGACCTGAATTATTATTACAGAAATAATTGCACTTGTGAATGTTCATCATTCTGTAAAACATTTTTATCTCCAAAAACAGTTTAATTTTTATATTTATTCATTTTTAAAGGTTATATTTTATTAAATCTATCTTTTGCGCCAAGCAGTTATAAATGTTCTTGGATGGATAGGTAATAACCCAGAAATTCCTAGTATTTCCAAAAGTGGTCGAGAAACCGATGCTCCTTGTCCAATCCAGTATTGTATCCGTTCATAGTTAACTGTTACAAGCTTTTCGTTAAAAATATTTTGGCATTTGTCAAAACTTCCAAGTTGTTCTATTGGCGGTTTCTTTTGATTCGATTTTGTCTGGAAATAATATATTTGGTTTAAAAATATAGTATTACGTTATATGCCAATGAATTTATGGATAAACTAGTACCAACAATCATAAAATTATGTTTATAATTTGGATAAAATGTTATAATATGATTTTAGACTTTTAAAGAATTTTATGGGGTGCTTTTAAAAAATTTTTTGTACAAATATCGCCATAATATGCTGAGTTTTCTACCAGGGTAGATAATTTTAATAATCAAAATAATAGAATTTTCCAATGTTACCACTTCTAGAGGTCAGAGCAGAATGAGCACTGGAATCAATTTTTCACGCTATGCATATATATTTTCGCGCATGCGCAGAAGTCATTGATAAACAACAGGAAAGTATTTATATTAACTCAACCTGCGCATCCTTTCAAACGTTAAGTCGACTTCTGATACTGCAATAATTAATAGAAAATAAAATAGAAGAAAATTATTCAAAATTTATTTATTAAAATACTATGCTTCACCAATATTACCGCTTCTCACAAAAGAACTAAGTCATATATAATCTTTAATCTATAAACTAAAAAATCACGGGTACAAGCCCGGTATAAGCCCGGGTCTCAACTTTCTTTTAATTGTACAAAAATAACAATTTACTGTATATTAGTCGGCTCTAATGGTATAAAATTTCAAGCAAACATCTATATTAAAATAATGCAAAACAAAACATTTTTGAGAATTAAAGATATATTTGTCCCCTTAATAAGTTTCAAAATATATTTTCTACAATATTTTAACAGTGTCAGATTATCTGTAATTATAAATTCCAATACTACAAAATGTATTAAGAAACTTGTTTGAAACTATATCAAGCTTGCAGGAACAAACATTTGAATCAGTATTATCTTAAACCATCAGTCAGGATAGATATAAAAAATGAAACGAAATAGAATTCCGTACACACCTCTCAAGGAGGATAAAAGCGCTAGAAGAGTGCAAGATGATAAACAATGTAATACGTATCGTGGAGAACATTGTTCTACTCCTGTTAATAAATTTGAACGGTTAAAAAATACTTTTGAGAAATATTCCACTAATACGAAGTCCATGCAGAACATCAATGTTATAAGTTCTGAAAAATTTTATAATATACATGTCTTTACAAATAATGTTTTATGTACCTATATTTTTTTGAATAAAGTAAAATAAAAATGAATATTTTGATGTATTTATTTATTAATCTTAACCTTTAATCCTACAAATCCTATTCCAAATTATCCATAGCATCCCATCAGGTCGATAAAGTAAATTACCGATGCTCACTCTGAGCTATGGAGGGGGGGGGGGGGGGGGGGAACGGGGGGCGCCATCGTCGACAACACTGGTTTATGGGGGGTGCCACCGCTGGCAGCACGGTCGATATACAATGCTCTGTCGGTAAAACAGGGACCTACTAATATGAGTTACCATGCGTCGGTATTTGGTGGCTCAGAACCCGCTTGGCCCAGTAGCCGCGCAGCCCCTACTACTAACGTGTGAATTCTGCAATGACACAACTCATACAATAAAAGATTGCCCAGATGTAACATGCAAAAGATGTAACCAACGGGGACATGTGTTGAACTACTGTTCAATATTAATCGATAGAAAATTTCTAATGTGTGCAATTTGTAATAAAAATGATCATGAAGCTGAACAGTGTAAAGAAGCTAAAATATTAGTAACACAACATAGTACAAAAACACGTCAACAGGATATCCAATGCCAGATTTGCAACGAAAAAGGCCATTCAGGAAAATACTGCCCCAAATTGATGGCTCAGCAACAAGCTACGAAAAATTCCAACGCCTTAATAAAAATCAATATTACAACAACTATAATAGTAACTATAGAAAGAACAACAATTATAATAATCAGAACAGAAATTCAAATAATCCTAATTGGAAACAGATAATTTGCGAGTATTGTAAAGTGAGAGAACATCGACTACAAGAGTGCAAAAAATTAAAGAATTTAGAAAATAGTGCTCAAAGGCGGGAAAATTGTAGTTATTGTAAAGAAGATGGACACACAGTAGAACATTGTCAAGAAATGAAATCATTGGAATCAAGGGCAAATAAATTTTGTAGCTATTGCAAAAATACGAACCATACGATATAGGAATGCCTTAAATTGCAGAATCAGCAAACGAATCGTGTGGGAATCGAGTAAAGCCTACTCGGGACGAGTGGACGAGAAATAATAAGGCTAATGCACTCAAAACAGATTATGAACCAGCAAATTCAATAAAAACAAGAGATTTCTATGAACGAAATGTCTCAAATACAGAGAAGTCGGAAAAATGCGAAAACGAAGTAAACGTTACGGATATTGAGAAACTAAAAGTATATCATATAAAATTAGATGATCGATTAAAATATATCGAGATTACGAATCCGTACACAATAAAATCATGCAGCTTGCTCGTTGATAGTGGCGCACAGATAAATATAATTAAGTTAGGGAAAATTTCTCAGAAGGCGCAATTACAAGATAAAAAATATTATTGACAGGGATAACGAGCAAGCATATAAAAACTTTGGGAATAGTTAAGGGGACACAACACCTAACCCTGAAAAAAAGAACTCTGAGAAAAATTCATAAATTTTGAATAAATCATTTTAAATGTTTTATAGCTATATTTAGCATAAATACCTTTAATTTTATCATGCTAAAACCTTCATTATTCCTGCTGGCCCATTGTGGCACGCGGTGCAAGAATTTGTGAACTTTTTCACTATCCGTAGTATTCCAAGTGAACGAATGGTTCTTTTAGGCTAACTTTTTCTTACATTTTATTACATTTTATTACATATGTTATTTTACCGCCTAATATAGTCAATATACTTTTTTAATTATTAATTTTATAATAAAATGTAACAATGCATCAGAAATTGTAAGAAAAAGTAAAAGGATGTAAGCAGAAGTAAGAAAATAATAAAGTCGTCATTTTCTTATATAATATTACGCTTACAGACAATTTTTTACATTTTGTTATAAATTGTAATAAAACGTAAAAAAGGTCCGAAATCCAACAAAAACGTACAAAATGGTACGATTTGTTATATTTTCTTATATTTTATTACACTTTATCGCATTTTTTATTTCCCCTAGGGCAGGTAAGAAAAGCCGTACAGAACCCAGAGGTATAAGTGAATATACCTCATAATTGCCGAGAGTCAAGGTCTATGTATGTGGAACATAGAAAACTTGGTCCCAAAGGATTTGGTAAACACTAATTTCAGCTCACTGTCCGTAGGATTCCAAGTGAATGCATGGTTCTTTTGGGTTCAAACTCAAGGAGGATACTTTGTACACTTGTAGTCCTGGTATGAATGCAGGGATTTTCATTTGAATGTTTAAAAATGATTTGGCGATAAAAAAACTGCATTTTTTTCTTTTTTTCGCTTATTCTGGCATTCTATATTATATAGTAATTTTTATGCTGAGATGAAATTTTTAAAAATTTACCTAAACAGAACTGTTATGTACCGAATTTCAGATCTGATATATTAATCACCTTTACTTATAAGATAACGCTTATTTTTTTCGCTTATTCTGGCACCTTTTTGTGTATAATATATTTTGTAAAGTAATAGCGGGACATACTTGCACTGTTATAAAAATTACTATATTATATAGTAATTTTTATGCTGAGATGAAATTTTTTAAAATTTACCTAAACAGAACTGTTATGTACCGAATTTTAGATCTGATATATTAATCACCTTTACTTATAAGATAACATTAATAATAATTTAACGGAAATCAATAAATAATACCAGCGAATAATATATTATGACTTTATAATATCTGATAAACGAAAAATAATAGATTTTGAACTCTAATTACTGCATAAACTAACTTTTATAAAGACAAACCTCAAATTCTGACACCCGGAGAAATTCTCAAAATGATTTTTACTATATAATGTAGCAATGTTTAATACACATCTAACAATTTTTATGACCGAGGATGTTAAAAAAAAATAAACTTATAAGAAAATATCTCATAGAGCGAGTATGTCCCGCAATTACTCAAGATTATAGTAATTTTTATTCAAGTTATTTTAATCTTTACTGTAACGTTTTTCTCAGTGTATAAGAAGCAAAACTAGAAATTTATCTCGAAAATAACGCAAAAAAATTCTTATCAATATGCTCTAATTTATTAACTAAAATATGTATGCGGAACATAATATACGTATATACTACGGCAAAAAAATAGTATTTTCAACATTTACAATAAAAATTTTATTCAGATTCAATTGATAAAACTTAAAATTAAAATTATTAGTCCTATTAGACAAAAAATGAAAAAATACGCAATTTCACGAAAAAACGATAAAATTTTTTTTTAGTATTTTGCTTATAACTGCGACATTTTTTTTTTTTTTTGATAAACGGGTTTCAGGAGTGTGTTCTACAGAAAATTTCCTGTCAAAATAAGCAATAAAAAGAAATCGATTTTTTCGAAGTTTAAAGGTGTTGTGTCCCCTTGACTACCAATAAATAATAAATATTTTGATTTTCATGTAGCACCAGAGGAATTTGACATTCCGTACAATGGCATTTTAGGAATTAAATTACTTAGTGAAAGTAAATTACGTTTAGGTGAAGGATATTTAGAGATAAATGACATAAAATTAAAACTACAAAATGGACCAATTAAAAAGATATACACCTATACGGAGCAAATACAAAACAAGGAGCAGAATGCAAGAGTGGGAGTAAATAACGACCAAAAGAAATTTCTCAATAGAATTTTAAAAGAAATCATTGATTAAAATGATATATATGAAGGTTTAAATAAAAATAAGTGTAGCGAGAGTAAAGCTGAAAATGGATTTAAAGAAAATATAACTCATCAAGGTAATAAGCAAAGCAGTGTAAATGAGAGCATGGAGCAAGAGGCAGAAAATTTCGACAATACAAAGATTAAAAAAAAAAATGTAATAGTGATAGAAAATAATTTTTATGATGATGTGAAAACAGTCCTGAATACAATAACTAAAGAATATGAAGTCAGTAAAGATACTCGGGCGGAAATAATAATCGAAAATAACAAAGAGGAAAACAAACCAGAAAATTTTAGAGAATTTTTGGAAACCGATAATAAGAACATTGAAAATTTTATATAACATTAACGTACGATTGCAAGAGGAGCAAAACTCGCAAGAAATCAATGCTAAAGCAAAAGAATGTGATTTCAAGGACATATTAACAACAATGAAAGAAACTAGAGAAAAATTGTTGAAAGCCGAGGAAAAATTGATGTTTGATGGAAAAGAATATCAATATATATCATTCGATATTGACTATATTCCTGAAGGAGCTCAATTAGTGGACAAACTGGGCATAGATGAGAGTTTAATTTTTAATGTAGAAACAATTGATGCATTAGAGAAAACTCAACAATGCAAACTCAAGAAGCCTAGTAGGCAGAAAGTATTACGAAAGAAATTACAGATGAAAAATGGTGGTAAAAAGAATCAAGAAAGAATTTAACGAATCACAAATAAATATCCAGATGTGTTTTGGATCGAAGGAGATGAATTAGGAACGTGTAATGTAGAACAACATGAAATAAATTTAACAACAAATAAACCTATTTATGTAAAGCAGTTTCCATTAGAGCACAAAAATAAAGGGATTGCTATCAGTGAAACAAAGAAATTAGTCATAAATAAAGCAATCCGAAATACAAAAAGCTATTTAATTCACCGGCATTAGTCGCGCCAAAAAAAGAACTTGTAACGGGAGAGAAGAGATAGAGGCTATAGTGTTTGACTACAGAGTACTAAATGAGGTCACTATAGCGGACTCTTATTTACTTCGAAATATTAACGAAATTTCAGATCTCATTGGAAACAAGAAATATTTCGATGTTTTGGACTTAAAATCAGGGTTTAATCAAGTAAAAGTAAGACCTTCAGATCTAAAAAAAAACTGCGTTTAGTGTACAGCCATTGGGAAGATTTGAATTTCTTGTTTTACCGTTCGGTCTCACGAACTCTGCTAGGACATATCAGCGAGTGATAAATACAGTCCTAGCCGAATACATTAATAAAATATGCTACAATGATATTGACGGCATTATTATTTTTGGAGATTCAACGAAAGAATTGGATGAAAAATTTAATCTATTAGCAGAAGCATTGTTAGCAGAAGAATTAAAATTAGAACCAGAAAAATGTGCATTTGGTAAAACAGAAGTTTGTTTCTTAGGGCATATAATTAGCAAAGCTGGAAAAGATAGCGAAAATATAAAATAGAAGCCGTCAAAATAATTCCTATACCTGAAAATATAAAAGGAGTAAGACAATTTTTAGGATTTGCTAACTCTTATAGAAGATTTATAAAAAACCTTGCTGATATTACAAAGCCATTAACAATATTATTATAAAAAGATAGACCGTTTATTTGGAAAGAATAACAACAAACAGCTTTTGATAAACTGGTAAATATGTTATGTTCCAGTTTTACAATATCCACAGTTCGACAAACCATTCATAATAACAAGTGACGCAAGTCAATATGCCCTAGGACGTGTTAATTCTCAAGGCGAAATAGGCAAAGACAGACCTATAGCTTATGCATCTAGATTATTACAACCAGCTGAAATGAAATATGCGACGTATGAGAAAGATGCTTTGGCAATTATGTATGCCATAAAAACTTTCAAGAGTTATATCTATGGTAATAAATTTGTGATTGCAACAGATCACAAGCCATTGATAACCGTTAATTTAGATTGACCGTTAAGTTAGCCGCAAGAAATGTTAGGACCGTGAAGTTGGCCGCACAACTATATACAGATGAGAATTGCTTTCTTGCTAATTTTAAATACCATTTTTTGTATAAGGACTCGATTAAAATCGATTAGAATCAACAGGAGTTGATAGATTTTAATACGAAAAATAACAAGAAAAGTCGATAGTTAATACCAAACATTGGTTTCTATTAACTTTACTAGTCCTTTTGTGTATAGAATTTTATCGATTCCTATCGATTTGTATCGATTCTATCTACTTTAATCGAGTTATTATGCAAAAAATGAGATTAAGATATAGCTTAGAATTCAATTCATAATTAAATCAATCTCTATTGACTATTTTTAACAGGGTTATTTGAGGTCAACTTCAAGTTTTCATGTTCAGGACAGATTACTAGCACATTACTTATCCATTTTGCGTTTTTTTAATTCTTTAAAATCACTTTGATGGTAAACACTTCCACAAATTAGACACACAACTGTTGTTACTTTTATTTTTGGATAACATTTATAGTAAATCTCAGAACCGGGGTCGGGAGGCAGTTTCTCCTCGGACGCCATTTTGGTATACGATAAGCTTAAACAATTATTTTTGATTCGCTAGGCTTATGAATAAGGCTCATAAGCTTGCTCCCCCGCAGAAAGGGTATATCAAACAATAACATATAATTTTCAGCGTCATCGGTGCACCGGTTGATTCAAAAGTTGGGATGCAAGGTACCGCTATTTTTGTCGCTTACTGTATAACTATATCTATGCTCCCGAGGGCCCTTGCTAAAAATCAGCTCATTTTTTTCAGTAAGGTTGAACTTTCTTACTGAGATTAATACAGATAAAACGGATTCTCTTTTCACTCATTTTTGACAGACCATGTCTATACCAGGTCATTTTCTGTACAAGCTTACAAAAACTACACTTAAAAAAAACAGCAGTTTCTACTGTAGAACACGGCAGTTATAGCGAGTGTCGCCACCATTGTGACTGTTCAGTAAAAACAGCAAGTGGTAACTGGTAGTTTTGGCAGGTCTCGGCAAGCTGTCTCTATCTCAAGGATATGTAGGTTATGTATCACCTTTTAAAACCTAAAAAATTTTAAGAAATTAATTTTTTTAATGAGTAATATGATTAATTGAATTAAAATTATAACTAATGATCATTATAAAAGAGTAAAATACTTTGAATAATAACTATCAACTTATTACCATCCCATTATCGCATGCAGAGAGACTATTGGCAAATAAGTTACAGGAACATTTTTAATTTTGTTACTTATCGGTCCCATAATGGTCATTACTAATAATTTCATCATATTACTCATTAAAAAAAATCAATTGCTCAAGATGTTTGATGTTTTGTCATTTTATGACGTCATAAAAAGTTCCAATTTGTAGGAACAAATGACGTCATAAAATGTCGTCATTATTTTCAACAGGGCTACTAAAAATTTTAAAAATGACGTCATTTCGACACCTATAAAATTCTTAAAATAAAAAAAAAATAACGTAATTTTTCGTTCCAATTCCTTACAGAAAATAACGTCATTTCATAACGTCATTTAATGACATCACTGTATGACGTCATTATTTTCGATAGGGTATTCTATCTATAAAAGGGAAATCGCAACAGTATCGAATTAATGCTCTTACAGAGTTAATTCAGAGCGTTATCCAAAAATGTTATTGGTGGGTACAGCAAGAATAGAGAGCAACATCAGAAAGTTTAAAAATAAAATATTAACACGCGTGGCATGGATGCAAAGCAATTTCTAAATTTTCTTGTTTGATTAAGGGGGAGTGGGAGCTAAAGCTTCGCAAATGCGCCACGGGGTATTTAGTATGCCAAACGCCAAAAAAAAACTAAAAGTCGGATTGATATTTTCTTTCAGTAGAATGATTCATTAAACTCAACACTATGGCGCTCTGGTCTTGGTTTTTCGTGGCAAGCTTTATTTAAAAAGTTACATGAAGTAAAAAACATGGTTTTTAGCTGCCACATCCCCTTAAGGAACCTATGAATCCGCCGCATGATATTCTAGAGAGCGCTCCATCATTATGCTGGATTGTCATTTCAAGACATTTTATGAAATGATAATTTTTTATAGGGTTTTCAATCAAACACGTAAAATATTCTATTAATTATTCCAAAATCTTCACGTGAATGTTTATATGCATTATCTCATATATTTCTAACCTTATTTCCTAGGTAACCTGCAGTTCTAAAAATATGTCTGAGGCACGTTCAGAATTATTCTAGTGGAAATGAAAGTGTATACAGATGTATAAAAAAATGTGTAATTCTGTTATGCCCCAGTGGAAATGAAAAATATGCCAATCTGTGCCAAAACTGTGCCAGAGCTGTGCCAAAACTGTGCCAAACTGTGACAAAACGTGAACATTTTGGACATTTAACACACTTATGACACAGTTTTGGCCCAGCTTGGCATAATCAATTTGACATAATCAGTTTTACTACAATTATTCACTCAATTTTCGTGCATTATGGCCCTACTAAAAATATACATATGATAAATCACATATCTAATCACATTATGCACATAATAAAATACGTAAAAAAACATGTAAAAAGACGTGTAATAAAAAACGTGAATATGCAAAATTTTACAATATTACACGTGAAAAAAATGTGTCAAAATACGCGATTTTGCAAAATAACATGAATCCAAATATTAATAATGTTTATTTTCTATTTTTTCATCATTAAAAACTATTGTAATGAATATCTCTAAAAAAATTAACTTTTGAAAAAGTAAAAGGTTAGGCGAGTTTGATATATTCCGCAACGAAATTACAGATAGAAAAGAACTGAGATCAATCAAATAAAGTCAAGTTTATCATATTTAATCGTAATGAAGCAAGGAGCAACTCTCAAGATAATTACTATTTAACTTGCCATGCCCTTTTCACTTTGTTTATTGGTGGACAACTGAAATTTTCTTTTTATGTATTAGAACGTCATACAAACACCTGAAACGTACAATGAAACGGGCATGGCAAGTTAAATAGTAATTATCTTGAGAGTTGCTCCTTGCTTCATTACGATTAAATATGATAAACTTGACTGTGTTTGATTAATCTCAGTTCTTTTCTATCTGTAATTTCGTTGCGGAATATACCAAACTCGCCTACCTTAGTGGTAATGAAAAATGTGAAAAACTGTGAAAAATTGTAAGGAAACGTGAAAGAATGTGAAAAATCAAAATTTTATATCAATATTTGGAACATCGCTAATAAGAAAATTGTCATCATTTTTCACTATTTTTCACAGTTTTTTACATTGTTTCACGTTTTTACACATTTATTTTTTTAGCAACAAAGTGTATTTTCATGTAACACTTATGCACAGTATTTCACATTTCCTCACAATCATGCACATTATTTCATATTTGTCACAAGTCTGGTGTTTTCGAGTTTGTTTACGACATAACGACACAACTCTACTTTAAAATGAGTTTTTTATGTGCGGGTGGTTACTCTAGGATGTGGTTTTGTTTATTTCCAACAAAATATTGCCTTTTAACCCATTTTCAGACAGTATATAAAGTGCTCCTTATAAGAAAGAAATATATCTTAGAAGCGTATAAGATATTAGCTCAGGTGGTTAGACGTTTGACTGGCACGCTGAAGACCCAGGTTCGATCCTACCTTACCTACCTTAGGTCACATTTTTTTATTTTCAATTAATCCTTTGGTGCCAAATATTTGCGAGGAACCGTGAAAAATGTGTTTATAAATGTGCAACCATGTGAAATAAAGTGTAATATATTCTGTAAATTAATTTTTCTTATTGTTCCAAAACTTAATGCTTTTTTTTAGTTTTTCACAATTCTACACATTTACGTTACAATGTTTCACTTTTGCACACGATTTATCACAATATTTTACATTTATCATTTCCGCTAGGGCAACCTTTTACTTTTTCAAAAGTTAATTTTTTAAAGAGATTTTAAACCTTTTTTGTAAATTTTTTTGAGTATTTCATATTTGACGTCGTAAAAATAACATATAAGCATGTTTAACCCTTTGACCACAGCTTTTTTGTAACATTTTTATTACTAACATGAAATCACTAATTGTTCTGATATACATCCCTTTTGAATTATTTCTACACCTAGACACCAAAAACCACGGTGCAAACCACCTAGACCTCGTCATCGGCCATCCTGTACACCTAGACACCGCGTTCAAATGGTTTTTACACCTAGACACCAAAAACCACGGGGCGAACTACCTAGACCTCGTCATCGGCCATCCTGTACACCTAGACACCGCGTTCAAATGATTTTTACACCTAAACACCAGAAACTACCGTCCTTTCACACTGGAGGCGGCTAACTTCACCGTCCTTTCACACTAGAGGCAGCTAACTTCACCGTCCTTTCACACTGGAGAAAAAGATAATGATTTGAGCAAATCATATACAATATTGTTTATATTATATAAATGACAGCGTTTTTTTTTATAACTTCTATTAAAAATCACTGATTAGCACACGAATGTAATAATATATAAAAATTATTTAGAAACAATAATGGAAAGTATCGTTTTTCTTAAAAGTAAAATCTCGGATACCAATATAGAAGTAAATAGTGTCGCGGGCGCCAAAGCTTTGTCTGCTTCTCAAACTCGCCTTCGTGGCGCTACCGCGCCACTTGATTAGATTGTTATAAAATATAATTGTGATAGTATAATAATAAAATAAAGATTTTGTTCTATACTTTATATACAGATTTACTTTACAAAACTTTTCTTCTTAATTGTAAATACCTTTGCACAAAATATTTATTTATAACATACTGTACATTTAAAAGCATTGGTCATTCAATAATTAATAAAAAAAAAAAAAAGTTTGGTGTCGCTATTATATACTTTTTTTTTCGTATTTGTATAAAAATTGCAATCCTATAAATTTGACTACTTTCCACTGATAATATTTCATCATTAATACTTGTGATTTCTTTAATAGCATTAGAATTAGCACAACATGTTGTATTAATTAATTGATAAAGAGTTATTTCACATTTTCTTTCAACGTCCCTATTGATAAATCTCAGGTGAGATCTCATGACAAAATCTCATCTGACCACGTGCGTGAATTAACTAAGTTCCGCAGCTGGAAAAATTCGTTCTACGTATTTACTTTAATAAAAAATGTACTTATAATGAACTATGCATCTAATTTTTATACAAATATTTTACAAATTGTGTAGAAACGTGCTACTATAACAATTTTTACTCAACTGCTTTGGTTCACACTTTCGCAGTGGACTCTATGGCTGTGGTGGCTTAAAAAATCACATGAGTACTGGTATGAAAACCATATATTCATTAGTTAAGATAAAAACCACTTGATTTTTTGTTTTATTGAGTTGAAACAAGCCTACATGAAAAATCACAGTCCACCAACTGTGATAGGTTTCGAGTAACTTCAAAAACAATATTCTTGATCAACTCCGTGTACTTGCTTTACAATTTGTTTTAGGTGTTTCTCGAAAAATATCAGAGCTACAGAGCTAAATATTTATATGTAAGGTTGTTTGAAAACTAAACAAGAAATCAAGTGGTTGTTATTTTAACAAATAGGTTTATCTTTCACATATTAGTATGCATATGATTTTTTTAGCCGCCGCAGCCATAGGGTCCACTGCGTAAGTGCGAACCAAAGTAGTTGAGTAAAAACGGTTTTGGTAGACTGTTTCTACACAATGTGTAATACATTTGTGTAAAAATTAGATGCACTATAGTGCATATTAAACCACAATATCAAATATTCAGTATATTACCTTTGAACAGATCTTACACTGACATGTGATTACTTTTATAGAATCACGTCACTGGTTATAAATGACACATAGAGATTGCCTATTTTTTGTAATAGAAGATAAGTATAATTTATTTTGTGCTTAACATACATTTCTATCCTCAATTTCCAATTAAAGCTTTATTAAATTTGAAATATTTCTGATTTTTAAAATAAATTTATAGAGTAACGGATGTGGTGCACTGAGTATTCAGAGAAAAAATCAAAAAAATTAGTGTACTAATATCACATGAGAATCAACGCAGAATTATTCACTAATCTCAACACGCAATGAAACAGTATACAAATTTTTTAACTTTACTCAAGAATAGTAAAATAAGGTCAATTATCACATGACATTTTGCGTTTGTGATGCAAATAAAAATATAAAAAATGAAACACATTGCGAATGAATATTAGAAACTAGTGTAGTTTTTTGGAATGTTAATTAAATAAATGATCAGACTCACCATGATAACTCTTGCCCAAGCAAATTCAGCATATACCCACGAAACTGTCCTCTAGATACATAGTATCTCCAATAAGTTGAAATAAATAGAAGCTGGCTTAAACACAAAGCAACAAGCACTTTTGCCACTCAGAAGAATTAACAAAATATTATGTAAAATGAAAGACTTATCTGATAACAGCAACAGGTTTACACTGGGAGATAGGGCTCTCACTATTTACTCCTTTGCAGTTTACTAAAAAAAAAAACACTTGAGAAGTTGCCAGCAGTGTAGAAAATATCACAATCAACTTTTGGACTACGGGTACGAACTACAATTACCGCACTTTGTTGTCAATAACGTAGTTGCGAATACGCAACGCGACGCGGGTAAGAGGTTAGCCGCATAGCAGTGGATGCCATGCATGTGTGTGTGTTTGTCCACCCGTTTATTAAGTCTTAAAGTACATAATCCTATTGAAACCCCGCGCGCATTCACGCTTTTTGATTCGACAGAGAGTCATAGACACTGCAGGACACACATGCATGGCATCCACTGCTACGCGGCTAACCTCTTACCCGCGTCGTACTAATATGTGAAAGATAAACCAAAGGACAGTTTCGTGGGTATTTGCTGAATTTGCTTGGGCAAGAGTTATCATGGTGAGTCTGATCATTTATTTAATTAACATTCCAAAAAACTACACTAGTTTCTAATATTCATTCGCAATGTGTTTCATTTTTTATATTTTTATTTGCACCACAAACGCAAAATGTCATGTGATAATTGCCCTTATTTTACTATTCTTGAGTAAAGTTAAAAAATTTGTATACTGTTTCATTGCGTGTTGAGATTAGTGAATAATTCTGCGTTGATTCTCATGTGATATTAGTACACTAATTTTTTTGATTTTTTCTCTGAATACTCAGTGCACCACATCCGTTACTCTATAAATTTATTTTAAAAATCAGAAATATTTCAAATTTAATAAAGCTTTAATTGGAAATTGAGGATAGAAATGTATGTTAAGCACAAAATAAATTATACTTATCTTCTATTACAAAAAATAGGCAATCTCTATGTGTCATTTATAACCAGTGACGTGATTCTATAAAAGTAATCACATGTCAGTGTAAGATCTGTTCAAAGGTAATATACTGAATATTTGATATTGTGGTTTAATATGCACTATAGTGCATCTAATTTTTACACAAATGTATTACACATTGTGTAGAAACAGTCTACCAAAACCGTTTTTACTCAACTACTTTGGTTCGCACTTACGCAGTGGACCCTATGGCTGCGGCGGCTAAAAAAATCATATGCATACTAATATGTGAAAGATAAACCTATTTGTTAAAATAACAATCACTTGATTTCTTGTTTAGTTTTCAAACAACCTTACATATAAATATTTATATAAATATAAAAAAAAATATTATTAATATTTGGATTCATATTATTTTGCGTATTTTGACACATCTTTTTTCACGTGTAATATTGTAAAATTTCTACATGCAAAATTTTGCATATTCACGTGCTTTATTACATGTCTTTTTCGTGTTTAAGCCATGTTTTTTTACGTATTTTATTATATGCATAATCACGTGTTAAATTGTATATCAAATAGGTTTAAAATAATCATATGATTTACCATATGATTATATTTTCAATTTGATATTTGATAGAATATATGTTTATACATGTAACAAAACAAGTTATAAAACATGTGATTAGACATGTGATTAGATATGTGATTTACCATATGTATATTTTTAGTAGGGGGCACAGTTTGGCATGATATTGGTACAGTTTTCCTCAATATTGGGCCAGTTTGGCACGATATTGACACAGTTTGGCATGACATAGGTACAGTTGGCACAGTTTAGCATGATTTCGGCACAGTTTTGCACAGTTTGGTACAAATCAATACATTTAAGTATTCGATGTAAAATTTTATTTAAATAAAATTATTGGAGCTCACAACCAGAGTTTTGTCTTATCATCTGGATTGTAACACCTATTTAGGCCCTCATTATGTGAATTTTATGAATTTTAATAATTCTAAACAACTTCCCTAGTGAAAAAAAAATTCTGTACCAAACTATGGCAAACTGTGCCAATGTGTGCCAATATTGTGTCAATCTGTGCCAATATTGTGCCAATCTGTATCAAACTGTGCCGGACACTGCAATAAAATTTACACAAATTTTATTAATTTTCAGTATGTGTCAAATGTCCAAAATGTTCATGTTTTGACACAGTTATGGCACAATTCTGACATATATTGGCACAGTTTTGGGACGGTTTTGGCACAGTTTGGCACAGAATTTTTTTCCACTGGGGTAATTTGCAATCAAATCAATCTCAAGTTTTATATTGATGTAACTACTAAAAAAACAGATGACAATCAACTGATTATTACCCTACAAAAAAAAAAGCAAATGACAATCAATTGATTATTATCTGATAATCTGCTGATAATCATGCTAAAATGTCAGCTGATTATCTGGTGATATCAGCTAAATGTTTTTATTAAAGCTGATAGTTCCAAAAATGCATTTGTATGACATAAAATGTTAATGATAATCAGCTGATTATCAGGTGATAATCATTAAAAAATTTTTAACCTTCAGTATATTTCTTCAAAGTAGTTTAAAATTAATAAAATTTATAAAATTTACATAATGAGGGCCAATATGGTTTTACCATCCAGATGATAACACCAAAACACTGGCTGCAAAATTTTTATTTATTAATATTTCAAATTTTTTTGTTTAAATCAAATTATTAAAAAATGAAAATTTTGTAGCTCAAAGCTAATGTTTTGGTGTTATCATCTGGATGATAACACCGTATTAGGCCCTCATATAAATTTCATAAATTTTATTAATTTTAAACTACTTTGAAAAAATATACTAAAGGTTAAACATTTTTTCATGATTATCACCTGATGTAAACTTTTACGTAAAGTTCATAAATTTTGTTGATTCATATGAAATTTTACATATAAAAGTTTAAAATTATCATACAAAATTTAATGTATAATCTGGAGTAAATATTATCAACAACAAACATCCTACCTACTAGTTATTAACTTGTCAAAATTAATCTACTCAAAAATCAAAGCTGGAAGTCCATGGGGATTAATTTAAATAGATAATAGATGCAAACATCATTAAATTAATGTTGAATCAACGTGTAATAAGTGTTAATCAATATGAATACCTATGTGGATAATCTACTGCAGTATAACTGGATGTAACATTTCAGTTATTTTTAACGGGATCTTAACTAGCATCTATTATGTGACTAATTAAGGGGATGTCAGAGCTAAAGCTGTGCAAATCCACCAAAAGGTATTAGGTATTTCAAATACAAATAAAAATGAAAAATCAGATTAACATTTTCTTTTGGTAAAATCTTTTATAGTCTTGGTTTTTCATTCTAAAGTATATAGAGCACAGCAAGTGCAAGTGTAGTGCGCCATACGAGTTGACGCACGTGGCGGGATGACTAACTATATATTTTGTTCAAAAAATGAATCACTATGTATCTAAACAAAACTTTTTACAGACACTTAAAAACATTTGATATACCTAGTCGAAAAACTTAAAACCTGGTTACAGAATAATTTTTCAAGAAAGTCAGTTGAAAATTCTTGTTTTAACATAGCTATTGTGGGAAACATGTAAATAAATAAGTTAAAGTTTGAATTCCTTGTTGAAAATAGTTGATAAAGAACGATTAAATTTTTATTCGAATTTGAAGCTATATTTTAATCCCACCTTTTGCATTAGAGCTAGATTAAAATCGATAAAATTCTATATGAAAAATGACTATCAAACTCAATAAAAGCCTCTTACTGGTGATGACTATCGATTTTAATTGTTGTTTTAAGTTTAAAAATTTTGTTGACTCCTATCGATTATATTGATTTTAATTGAGTTCTAATACAAGAAGTGGGATTAAGATATAGCTTCGAATTCGAATGAAAATCAATTTCTATCAAGTATTTTTAGCAGGGTTACTTAACACTAACATTACAGATTAAATTGAATAACTAGGATATAATAAAATAAATTTCTTGCATTCCAATAAACCATAGAATAATATAGAAATGTTGATAAGTTGAACTTAGTAAAAAGTTAAGTATTTGGCATGAAAATAAAAAGTGTTACTTTTCTAACCTATGAGTGTGAATTTCAAGTTATGCAAGCATTTAAATGTAATCTATGCATGGACAGTAATATGATTAATCATATTACAACAATATGAAATTACATAAAATTTAATGAAAAAACCTAATAAATTATTTAAATTTTAAAAAATTTTAAATTTGTAAACAAAATGGTCACAATTGTTTTCGCACTCTCTGTTGACTGTAGAAATACTATGTGATAAAAGTTAGTAAGGGAACAGTATTTTTAGCTCCTATATTCTCTTAACAAGGCAATCGAATAGTTAATTAAATTAATTAAATAAGTAAAAAGACTTTACATCCATTACAACGATGTGATAGAATGGTCGGTTGGTACAACCATAACGAACTAATCTTATGGACTTTGGTCTACTTTTTATTGCAAATCCACATCCAGAAGCTAAATGCACAGGTAATCGTGGCATGCTTTTGTATTAAAAACATGTAAAAAGTTCACAGTAAGTTTGAAAGTTTTATTTCGCCAAATAAAATTAAAAAATTAACGTTAATAAAACCAACGAATATAGACTTCCTATAGAAGAACGTTTCTGGGTTAAAATGGAGGGACAAAAGCTTGGGTAACAGACAGTAGTTCTGTTACCCAACCGCTTGGCGCCGCCACGCATGCGTTTCCTACAGCTTGATGAATCGTCTCCACAGCAGACGATTCATTATTCACATATTACATTATCTGAAATATGTTTTTTAACAATAAAAAGACAAAAAAATGATACCAAAATGATTATTAAACACGTAAGCGGGACCTACAAAAGTATTGGTTGTCACAACCACATTTTTCTGATTGGTAAATTGCCGTGAAAACACAGCTCCTGTCAGTCTCCCGCTCGATTCTGCTGTGTAAACAGCGCGAAGAGCTTACTGCAGTCTTAGTGTTTTGTTGATCATTCTTGATCACAATCAACAGTTTTTTTGCAATTAATAGGGATAAACAGGGAAGTAGATCGTCCTAGTTTGTTAGATAGCTCTAAAATAATTTATTAGATAGCTTTAAAAGAAGCAGTTTGTGGTTATCACGCCGCCTCCACGTGCACGTTGTGCCTACAGCAGCTGCGAAAAATCGAAGGCAAAAGATCCTGCTTTGACTTTTCACAGATTTCCTGGTGACGAGATATGGTAAATTTGTTGTTGTAATTGTTATTAAAATCAATAATTGTGAGAACTCAGTAATCAGAGGTTAAAGTCGTCCAAAACTCAATGTTTACGTTAGTTAAAATTTCAGATATAATTGAATTAAAGGAAAAATGCAGAAATAAACATGTTATTTTGTTTATCCTAGGTAAAGACTGAGAAAAATATTCGTCAACATTTTTAACGAAAAATGTTATTTGTTTATTTACCAAAAATAGTGATGATATTTAATTTCAAATTTTTTTGTATATTAGCTTTAGGTTTTGCTGCGTAAATTAAATACCTTTTTATTTATTTTTTTTATCTCTTTTTAAACCGGTGTGTTTATTGTATTTACATCATTTAGTTTTAAACTTTACATGATGCATGTGGCAATATATAGTAAGAATGTTTTTCAATTTTTGATTTTTAGTAATCAATAATTAGTACACATTTGTCTTTTGACGTTCAATCGAATTATTTATTACATTATTTAATAAAGGGACAAAAAATAGCGGTGCTTGAAGTAAAATTGTTAATAGCTCGCTCGACCGCAAGCTTGGCTAAGTTCAAAACTTGAATGGCGCCGTGGGTGCGAGAGAGACAACATGATAAGACTTGATGGATGGCGCCATCTCGCGGAGATGATCGAACTACGGCTTTCTGTCCCTTCGCCGCCATGAGAACTGTTCTTCTATAGGAGTCTATATTCGTTGATAAAACGTTAACATCAAGCAAAAAACTAAATGGTGCTAATCTGGGAATAAAAAAGAAGAAAACTGGAGTCTGGTGCAACTTTTGGTTCTCTTCCGCGTTCCGCATCCGGGATTATAAGGTTAGTTCGTTTAGTCTTCAGAACTTATAGTTCGATTTCGAATCACGCGACTTTGTTGTTGTTTAATAGAAATCCCTGTTGCAAAAATGATGTCATTAAAATTTAAATGACGTTATAAAATGACGTCATTGGACGTGTCACAAATTGAAACAAAAAATAAGGTTATTTTTATGACGTCATTTTCTGAATATTTTGATGATATGAAAATTTCATATTTGTGTAGTATCTAAAAGTTCTAAATATTTTAACATTGATAACAATAAGCGGCCTACTTATAGGTACTACACTCCAGATGGTAGCTCCCTGTCAAAAATATCAAGGTTGATACTACCTTGATTGAACCTTGATTTCAACCTAGATATCTTTATAGAGAGTTGAGTTGGTTTGGATCTCTATCTTTTACACCCTCTAATAGGAGATAAGGTAGGGAAAGGCGAACGGATCAGGTACAAAGAATAAAGACAATGCTGAGAGCTGATTGCGACTAGATTATAATTATTTATGTACAGGATGACTAGGTCTGTTCGACCCGGCGGCCAGGCCGTAACTGATTCATGAAAGTGACAGAGCTTCTAAGCTCCCTTCGCGCTCGCCACGTCGTGGTGCTCCGCTAGGCGGCGCTTCGGGCCGCATGTTGTGGTAGGAGGGGACCGCCACATATCAACCTTGATTCCATCTTAATCGAAACGAATATCAAACGTGAATTGCAGGTTGTGCTCGATACGAGCGACGAGGATCCGTCGAGCTGTGCGCTCACGACTCTGCGAGTCCGAGGGATAACTTTAAAGTCTCGTAGAACCGTTCCGACCACAACTGTGCGCACACAGGATGATCGAAACCGTTATTACGCGACGCATTCTGATCGGCGTAGCCATGCGCACAAAACGCCGCCGTACTCAAATAAAATCCTAACCTCAAAATCCGTCACCGTTCTGTAATACCGATACCGACCCGATATACACCGATACCGCAATCAAATAATCGTTAGTGTACCGTAATATATTGTTAACCGCGCTAGTTTAAACAATTCTGATTGTAAAGGCGAAATACTCTTAACAAATCGCATACTTGATTTCTGTTTCAGATGGGATTTAACATCTAATCACCCGAACCATTGTTTTGTTACGAAATTAACTTTTCTATTGTTATTGAAATATACAAACAGAATCATTACTATCCCTTTCCCCTATCCGAATCCTGGATCCGACTGAATATCCAGTATCCGGGGAAAAGTATTATCATCACATGGCAGTGGGACAGGGACCAGTTCAGGAATATTTCGCCTAGAATCTTACACTAAATTGTAAACAAAAAACGACTCATAGAAAATCGGAAAATTTGTTTTTTTTTTGCGCAATGAAGGTTAGTTGGATTTACCGTCTCAACAAGGGACAGCTTGTCACCGAACCGCAAGGGAAAAACCTCTACAGCGAGGGGACCGTAGTAGAGCTTCGCTAACGGCTAATACGATATGCCCGGAAAAATCCGCAGGAATTCGCCGAAAAACTGGAAAATCCAATGGGATATGACGAAGATACCGATTTGAAACAAAATTTAGAACTCGAACGATCCAAACTAATCCAACGTATCCTTAAAGAAACCCGTCGAGTCGGAGGCTCAACCAGGCCGACCGGAGATCTGCCAGAATTACTACCAGGTGAAAATGAAGTCCTCGACCAGATACGCAAGTGGAACTGTCATTTTAAAGGAAGAGACGTTTACTCTTTTCTAGAGAGAGTCCGGGTGCTACAGGCATCTTACGGATTTACCAGTGAACTGCTTACTTCAAGGAGCTACTGAACTACTTCGAGGAGAAGCCCTGCAATGACGACAGAATTATGCCAGCGACTGTCGGACCTGGGATGAGCTCGAAATTAGGCTAAGAAACTTTAATTTATCGAGCGGAGAGCGGTGTAATTAAACCAGAGAATTCGTCGAGAGAGTTCAGAAGCCCAACGAAAACATAAGGGTTTACGTTGGAAGAACAACATGACAACCTGTATTGCAATATGAAACCCGAGTTACAGTTGAGAGTAAGCAGAGAAGAAATCGACGATGTGCCTCAGTTGATACAGCGCATCGAAGAATACGAGGATATCGCCACAAAACTGCGCGAACAGGAACAATAATCATCGACGAGGCAGTCGAAGAAATGTTACAGGAAGATGTGATTGAGCCATCTGATAGCGCCTGGAGCTCCAACATCGTCCTGGCAAAGAAGAAAGAAGGAAAATGACGTTTCTGCATAAACTTCCAGGGCATCGATAAAATCAGCATCAAAAATGCACATCCGCTACCACAAGTTCATGCAACGCTAAACAAACTCAGGAGAGCGAAGTATCCTACCACGATTGACATGAAAAATGAATACTGGCAGATACCACTGTCGGAAGAAAGAAAAAATACACCGCTTTTACTGTCCCCGGGAGGGGTTTAATGCAGTTTAAGGTTCTTCCATTCGGATTACACTCGGCACCAGCAGCATTCATGCGGTTGATGAACGAGGTCATCAAACCAGATTTAGAACCGAATGTATTTTGTTACCTCGACGATATAGTCATTGTTACAGAAGACTTTGAACAGCACCTGCAGCTAATTAGCAAAACTCTCCGCCGTCTACGGGACGCCAAGCTAAAGCCAAATTGGGAGAAAAGCTACTTCTGCAGAAAACAACTGAAATACCTGGGTCATGTGGTCAACGAGGAGGGGCTACATACGGACCCAGAGAAAGTAAGAGCAATTACCGATCTGCAACCACCAACGAACCTCAAAGAGTTACGTCGATTTTCAGGATTAATATCCTGGTACAGGAAATTCATTCCGCAAGTAGCGAAGAAAACGGCCCCTCTTAACAAACTCCTGAAGAAGAAAGTAAAATGGGAGTGGGGTTCCGACCAACAAAAAGCGTTCGAAATGGGAAGATGCAAACTGTATGTGGAGAGTGAAAGAGTATTGACTAGGGCTCGATGTTGTCCTGTGCCAAGAAGTGGCGTTTGTTGCGGACGTAGGACCTACATCCATGCCTCTTATTTGCTTCCTGCTTGGCCCTGACGCGCAGCTTGTGTATCTCCGGAGAAAGCAGCTCGTTGACGTTGATAAGCCCCTGGTGGCTTGGGGCCCTTGCATCCTCCAGAATACTCGCGTCGAGCTTGGAAGATTCTAATTTTGCTTATTTTTATCGCAAAATAGTATTAATAATTTATTAATTTATTTATAAAGACACATGGCGCAGGAGTAACGGAACAGGAGGTCGAAATAAGTTTGACACAATACAGAATTTGATGTAAAAAATAATCTTCAATATCTTTATTTATTTTGTTTTGAGATAGGGAAAGGAATTTTGATGTATTCTTTATTAAATTTAAATTCATTGAATTATAATGTAAACGAAAATAGATATTATGTGAAAATTGATCTGACAAAATATTTCATAATTAAATTGAAAATGAACTTAATTTTTATATGAACGAATTTGTGTATAACGAAATAAATTTAAATACTAATTTCAGAAATGTTACTAGAGTAATGAATAAAATCTATTGCGTGATACGCCACGTGGAGACGTATGCTCAACATATAGATTTAGGTAAACTTTTATGAGTTCTAGAAATTTATATTGCATGTAGAGATAATGAAATTGATGATATAATTATTTACGGAGTTGTTAGTAAATCTGAAATGAAGGATATCGAATGACGAAGTGCGTCCTGGGATAACTGACTGGGGTCTGACGTAGCCAGCCCAGTCAGACGGCACGAAGCGGTATTTTTACACCCTTTTGGAGGCAGGTTAGTTTATTAATTTTGTGCTGGAGACGAGCTGTAGCTTGTCTCCCCCAGTTTGGGCTTAACGCCTTATTCCTGGGTGCACGTTAGTATAAAAATAAAAAATCAAATTGCTTTCTCAGTGAAAGATCTTCAGTGAGAAATTACCAATAAATCACTACTGATGCTTGAGTTGATGTCACAGGATGTCACGTTCCTTGTGATCTCGTGGCTGCCGTGATTGAGTCTCCCTCTCTCTCACACGACGACAGGGCTGATAAGGATGATGTGCGCTGCGGCGTGGTGTATTGTTTAGAAGTTGTAGAGAGATGCATATGGCTCCGCACGACATCAGCATGCGAGCGTACACCGCGCTCGACAAGATAAACTCAGTAACGCATTTACATAAACGTAATGCTGTTACTGAGTTTAATTACGCGCAGACGCGACACGAGAAACCCCGAAGAGACCCGAGCCGCCGGCAGCAGCGTAAGAGCGAGAGAGAGCGAGAGAGCAGTCCGAACTCCGAAGCGAGAAAGTAGGCGGGGATAGCGCGCACTAGCGTACTATGTGCTTTTCGCTCTCGCGCTTCATGAAAGGCCCGTACCTACAAAAAATACTTTTTCGGGCGCAAGTGCCCGCTTACCTTGATTCGCGCCAAACTTATATCTTTCAAGCTCGGCCGTGTGGAGTTTGCCCTTCCTAATCTTGGCTCTAATGGTCGAGCGAGCAAGGGCATGGGATAAGAGGGTGACAGCAATGGGTGGAAGTCTGCCGTTAGCGCCCTGGGTATCGTCATCCTCATTCATTCTCCCCATAACCCTCGCTCTGGCGATGTCCCTTTTGAGGACTGTAGGGTCAAGGGCAGACACGACCGAGTAGGCCAGCAGGTTGATGCAGGTCTCACTCGTGTAGCGCAGCCCTGTTAATACGACGACGTTGCTGTTAGTAGTCCCCTGCTGCTGCTTGATTTTCAGCAACTCCTTTCGGAGGCTGGCAATTTCCGAATGGACGGTGGTGGCAAAGGAAACGTTGTCGTTTGTGATGTTGTTCAAGAGTTACGCAGGAGGGGGTCTTGACGACAGTTCCGATATTTGTGCCCTCAAATTCATGATGGTCTGCTCCGCATTTGTCATGCGAGCTTGGAGCTGGGGCAGGTCGGCAAGGGCGCTGAGCCGGTGCTCTAGAAGTGCCAATCTTGTTTCCAACCCGGAAATACTGTTAGAGGTGATCCTCAGTGACACCGCCGCTTCGTCTGCCTCGCGCGCACGTCCTTCACAGCTGCAAAGATATGTTGCAGTGTGATTTTTCCTCTTGATGTTGAGGTTGAGGTAGTTGGAAGTGTTAGACGTGTTGGTGATTGCTTGCGCGAAGGGTTAGTCGACGTGGGCGCTGAGAGAGACTTTTTGTTGTTGTTGAAGCCCTTAGAACCGCCCACGTTGAGCGACGTCTCCAATCCCATACTGTTGTTGGCATTCGCACACGCCACACACGTCGCGACGCCCCTAAGTTGCACCGAGTAAAACGATACGCAGCGGGTGTGGTCAAAGTGGCTGCAGATTTCACATAGCTTGGGTTCCTTTGTCTGGATGTCCTTGCCACATTCTCCAAAGGTCTGATACGCTTCTCTAACTTTCTCACCATTTATGCTCATTTTATCGTAGAGCGTGTGACGGAGCTATGCGCTTACTATACGACCTGAGCAGCTGTGCGGATTGATGTTTTTCGTCGCCGCGTGAAATGTCGCTGCGTGTGCTGTTGAGAGCGCAAAGCAAGCCAAACCAGGAAAGCCTAGCCAAGCCAAGCGTTTTGAGGTTAGGATGAGATGAGAAAACTTGCAGCGGAGTTGACGGAGTCTTTACAGTCTAGTTCGTATTTAGTTGAGAATTATAAATTGCGACCAAGCATCCGTTATTGTAGATTCAGCCGAAAAAATTACTAGAATCTAGGAACTAAGCTAGTACTCCTATGCACACAGACCTTAAGTCTTTAGCCATATCCGCTATAGAAAACCCGAAAGCGCCGCGCCAATCAAAACAAATTATCTCACGAAATTATCTCACAAATTCACACAAATACAGATCGCGGGCGTATAAATAGAGGCGATAAAGGGCGAGCCGGTAGTAAAATTGAAAACTTCGACATCGAAGCTCTTGATGAGATTTTAGCGCTCCTTAAGGCCAACCTTCCAGCCAGCGCACTGAAGTAAAGTCCTGGCGAACCTTTGTCAGGAACAGACTATAATCCAACGCCAATCGCGCCGCAACAACAAGCGATACTGGCACCGTGACTAGCACAGGCGTCAGTAGAGGGGAACCCGAGGCCAACAAGACCCAAGCCGCAGATTATCAGCGACATTCAGCTGCCATTCCTGCTGCACCTGAAGACAAAACAGCGAAGCCTCCATACCAGCCGCAAAAACACCGGCGCGCGGACATCAATCGTCAACAGAGAGAAAGCGCCGAGGCCAACAACGCAGAACGATCGTGGCAACGATCGATCTCACGACGCCCCCACCATCGCAAGCACACTTTCAACGCCGACACAACCGCCCGGACCGCCAACACCACAGGGCGACACGCCCCCGTTGCCACCACCACCGTCGCGTGATTCAACGGCCAGCCTCCCGCGTCGTCTGGTGCGATTGCCGGATGGCCAGGATGTCGTTGTGCTGATCAGCGTAAAAAAGTACGTTGTGAGGTACAGCAGCGGTGAAAGCCTCCTCCGCCTGGTA
Organism: Nasonia oneida; assembly: GCA_037356405.1. NCBI lineage: Eukaryota > Metazoa > Arthropoda > Insecta > Hymenoptera > Pteromalidae > Nasonia > Nasonia oneida. Next base: position 1,557 of record JAZHPH010000660.1, on the reverse strand, counting down.
CCAACGACGGGCCAGGTTTGTCATGTAAGAGAAGCCAGGAGCACGGTCGAGAGTTTCTTTTTTTTTTTGCTCTCTCTTTCGTAGTGCGTTTTCTTGATTTTAGTAGCGCGAAATGTTCCTAACATAAAATTTGGCGCTCCGAAACGAGGGGGAGAAGTGGCAAAACAGAAGTCTCGCAAATGCAAACATATATGAAGGCGGCCGTAATCGACTCGTCATGCGAAGCGAGCGCGCGCGCACCAAGCAAAAAAGGAATCCGCACAACGCGTAATAAGCGCGCGCGCATCAGCCGTAAGGCGAGTTCGCACGAGCGCCGACCGCGACGGACGACCAGCGACTCAGACGTAACGCGCCAGGCGGCGGGAGCAGCGCTCATAGAGCGCCGCAATAGCACCTATACATACTCGCGCCGCACGCGTTATTTTGTATTAGAACCTAATATCTCACGATTACCTGAATGAAATTGGATGAAATTTGGTTACAGTATAGTTTGAACTATGTGGAATACGAGAAACGGCCCCAAAATTCAAGGCAATAAGGCCCATTGTGCGATTGTAGTGATCAAATCTTTTCCTTATTCAATATTTATAATATTTTTTGGTAAAAAAACTATTCGACTTGCAAATTTTTGTCTATTGAACTTACATTTATCAAGAAAAGTTATCTGAGCGCCTTCAGTTTTCAAGAAAATCGACTTAAATATGATAAATCGTGTATTTTTGGTAAAAAATTATGTATATATTTATAAACTTTTTTATTTTAAAACATTTAAAACATTCAAATCTACTAACCCTATAATCTTTAAGTAAAATAATTTATTAAGCCACAAGTAGGCACATTGTAGGAATCCGAGCTTAGCGGAAAATAAATCAAAAACCTTAATGTGTAAACCCAATAACCCCACGCTCTCTGAGTACAATAATTTTCATTAAAAGCACGTTAGAACATCAAAAGAAGAAGAGCAAAGATAGAGATAAACATCAATTCAAAAAATTCAAACCTACTAAACCCATACTCTCTAAATAAAATAATTTATTCAAGCTGCAAGTAGACACATTGAAGAAAAGCGAGCTTAGCGAGAAAAAAATCTAAAACCTCAATGTGTAAACCAAAAAAGTGCATCGTCCCGCGTACCCCAGGCTCCCCGAGTACAATAATTTTTTTTAAAAACACGTTAGAACGTCAAAAGTAGAAGAGCAAAGCTAGAGATAAACATCAATTCGAATCACTTAAATCTACTTATTCCATACTTTTTAAGTGAAATAATTTAATCAAGTTACAAGTAGGCACACTAAGAAAGGCGAGCTTAGCGAGAAACAAATCTGTAACCTCAATGTGTAAACCCAATTGCTCCTCGCTCCCCGAGTACAATAAATTTCTTTAAAAACACGTTAGAACATCAAAAGAAGAAGAGCAAAGCAAGAGATAAAAATCAATTCGAATCACTTAAATCTACTTATTCCATACTTTTTAAGTGAAATAATTTAATCAAGCTACAAGTAGGCACATGGAAGAAATGCTAGCTCAGCGAGAAATAAATCTGAAACATAAATGTGT
>JAZHPH010000659.1:0-28597 GCA_037356405.1 Nasonia oneida | reverse complement strand
TATATATATATATATATATATATATATATATATATATATATATACATTTTTTTCTTTACATTAAAATCATAAATATTTTAGTCATTATCATTTGGGGTCCATTTACAATCAGTGACTCCGTTCCTTTTTTTCTTTTGAAAATTATAAAGTTGCTTTTGTTAAAATTTTTGAGAATTGATACGTTTTTAATTAAAATGATTTTATTTTCAATAAATTTTTGAAGATTTAACAATTTCTCCTTTACAAAATTTGAATCCTCGATAATTTTTCTTTTCGATTCGAATATTTTCTTAACACGTTTTTCTTCTCAACAGGCTGAACGAACATGAACAAAGCAACGATTGATTTCAAGTTTGGGAAAAACCGAACCTCGCAAGATGGCCGCCCCCTTGACTACCCACGCGCACTGAGCCACTACAAAGGCGCTGACGTCACGGCACGACGCCAAGCTTCCAAGCGACGCTTTCTACTATGCTGCGTCTAATTGTGGTAAAACGAACGCTCTCCTATCTCTAATCATTCATCCTAATGGTTCAAGATTTGAAAATATTTACGTATACTCTAAGTCTGAATCAGCCTAAATATAAATTTTTGGTACAACTTGTTGAGCCTCTAGAAGGTATTAAATACTTATCGTTCAGTAAACACGATCTTGTCGTATCACCTGATGAAGCTCAACCCAACTCAATTTTTGTCTTTGTTGATATTGCCTGTGAGAAGCAGGATAATGTCAAAGCTTTTTACTGCATGGGTAGACATAAATGCGTTGATTGCTTTTACTTGTGTCAGTTGCGCAAGTACCGAAACATTTAGTGCGTGACAATGTCAAGTCGTATGCGCAACATACGACATACGACAACGTTTAGTGCGTGACAACGTCAACTTGTTGGTAATTTTTCGACAAGATGATGTAAACTTGAAACATTTTTATAACGATCATGTTAATAAAGATATGATATATCAACGCATCAAATATATTTGTTCAATGTGTTGGAATAATAGCAATCATAGTTTTCTCGTTATAGACAAAGACCGTGATATCAATGATGGCGCTACAGAAAAGGCTTTGATCAGTTTGTAATAAATATACAGACTACTGAATAAATTTAGCATTGGATTGTGAGACTCTAAACTATCAAGATGTCTGATTTTGATCAACAAACTATAGTTCTACGTAAAGTTGAGAAAGCTCGAAAAGCTTTGAAAAGAAAGTACGATTTGGTAAAGTCACATAAATTAGAGGTGGAAAAAAGTTTGGAGGACTCGTTCAAACCGCTTGTGAAACCACTGGAAAAGCTAATCGATGTAAATGAACATAATAAACAAGAAAAAAGTTTATCGCTAGTAGTATTTAAAAAAGAAAAAAGAAAGAAGAAAAAATTTAAATTAGCGCGTATTGAAAGTAATAAAAAAGACTATGATGATGATAATTATGATGATGATGATGATCCTGGAGAATCAGCTTTTGAGTCAGCTATAGGTGATTCAGATATTCCAGATCAATCACCAGATTTCAGATGTTTTGGATGATGAAAAAACAGTTATGAGCGCCAATGAAGAACTTCTCAAGACTAAATATCCAGATGTCAATTTGATTAAGAAAGTTTTTAAAAAAAGTGGTGATAGAGTTTATGTAAAATGGTTAGGTTTTGACGATACTCACAACAGTTGGATTAATAAAAATGATATGTCAAAAAAGAAAACATTAATAAATTATAATTGATGTGAAATTTATTGTTCATTTATTTACATTTCCTTCAATTTTTTCACAAATACTGGCAATATAATTTCATTTATTTGTAAAATTCTTCTCCTAAAACGTTCTCGATCACGTACGACCTGCTCCTACTTGCCACATCGAACTTCATGATGTGCAAATTTCCAATTTATAAATCAAGTGTATGGTTGGTTCTTCCTTGAATCGTACACACATCAGACGTTTCTAAATTGAATTTTACGTGAAATATGTGCGTATGTGTATAATTCGAACTTACCCATTTCATAATATTTTATAGTGTCCCCAGGCAAGCGTATCAGTAGTATTATCTGCTAATTTTTCAAGTGATGTAGGCATAAATCTAAATGAATCTAAAAATCTTAATTTTGCTGTTTTCTACATGCTTCGTAAATGAAATATATTTTTCTTTTGTCAGAGGTAGTAAATCAATCTGTCCTGGAAAATGGTTTGATACATCAGAAATAATAAAGTGTGCATCGTAACCACTTAAATTATGAAACTGGGAGTATTTTTGAATCTTGATAGTTTAGATTGCAGGTAGTATCTGCAGGTCCTCGATATTTTCCAGTGAGATGACAGTGATCACGCACCTTTGTATCATCATTCAACAATTTTTTACAAATATGACACGTTTTTGAATCATAATAATCTGTTAATTTAGTCTGAGATAAAACTGGCATAGGTAAAGGGTTTGCATATAAAGCACTTATTAGTTTTTCTATGCTTCTTAACTGTTCAGCAAACCATCTTGACGCTTCAGGTCCTCTATAAAAGTCATATTTTGATAGTGAATCGTTGTAACTGCATTTCAGATAGTAACCTATACTATAAATTTCATGACTTTATATTTGTTGTGTGTTTGTTTTTTCATCTTGACTTATTGGTTTTAACAAACACTCACAGTCTGCATAGATTATGAAAGGTAACTTTTCATTGTAGCGATGATTTTTAAACATTATCAAATTATTTTCTTCATTTTGAAGTCTCTACATTTATTTAATATTTTGCAATGCTGTTCATACTTTATTGTCATCCTCTTTATTAAAAAATTTAAACATCCATCGCAAACATAGAGTTTCTATTTGTCAAATTATTACTAATTAAATGTGACAGACTTTTAATGTATACATAATGTGATTGAAATAAAAATTATCACTTTCACCACCACCATCCAAATTATTATTTGTGAGTAAATGAAGATTTATATGATTACTCTTTTTACATGATGTTTAATAGAGAGGTGTAATATCTTTGTTATCTAGACCAAACATAATATTTTGCTTTTCAAATCTTGGTATACTTTTCAATGATATTAGCAACTCAATACCTTTCATATTTAAAATGTTTTCATACTGAATATAACTATTCAATCTATTAGAATGATTTCCATGTTTTACTGGATAAAATGCAGATAAAATTGCCCATATAAAGCATCTGTTATCGTAATTTTTAACATTTATGCATACTTTCCTTTTCTCTATGAATGCTGGTAATGGTATACAAGAGCTACCAGTACGCATTGGATTAAATTTATTAATTAAGAGAAGGGAGATTCTTTGGCTCAGCGCACTTTTGCAAAAATCTAAGTAGCGCAGAACAGCGAAATAATATAAGTTGTTGTTTGCCGCCGCGAAAACGTCAGTTAAGGTGGAGAACTTTTCCGGAAAACCAGCAGGGTCTCTCTGTCGCAGATTTTCCGATGCTGTAAGGCAGAGTAGCAGTGTGCGCGTGTGCACAACGTGCGACTTCGCCGTGGAGCCATTCAAAGCAGAATACGTTTCTTAGTAATAAACAAATACTGACAAGGAAGGGTCCCGAGGTGTACCTCACCGATTTTGATCATTTTGTGATATGTGTAGACACGTGTTTTTTCTTACGTGCTAACTCGTCGATTTAAGGGGTGAAAATCACCCTTGAAGTTTACCCACAAAAACAGGTTTTTTCTAATATCAACCCCTGTTTTTTTTAAGGGTAAATGTGCAATTTTTCGCTGTTTTTTCAATATAAAATTGATCAAATCGTCTAGATTTGGTTGAAAATTGCACAATCATCAAGAAAATAAGAAATTAAAGTTGAAGTGTTTCGAGATTTACGAAGAAAAATTTTTTTTCTTGATTGTTTTACCCTTGAGATTATTTTTTTATTTTATCCTTAAATAAAAAATTATATTCTTGAATTATTTTAAAATTTTTTTTATTTATTTGCAGATTTACACATTTATGTATATTTTTTAATTTTTAATAAAACAACATTGAATATCGATGAAAATCATTTCAGTTTACAATGAATTATTGCAGGTTTGAAATAAATTATAATTTTGAACTCTTGTGTAATAAATTTTATTTCGAATACATTCTACAAACTTATAATATTACAATTATTTAGATCATGCAATTTATGTGAAATACATCGCTAATTGAAAATTACATAATTTTCTTAATTGTTATCAAGGATCATAAGTAGAACAATAATGGTAATCACCAAAAAAGTGTTTCAAACATAAAGATTTTTTAGACCATGAACATCGAACAATTGCGACATTAGAGCACCCTGCAATTTCACAAAGTATATTAGATTCTGATCTAAAAGCAAAATTTACTGGATTTTCAAAATTTTCAGGATGAACATCCGTGTAACCACTTTTATACCATGAATATTTAAACAGATTTATGTATCTCGGAGAAGATTGATTGTGCACTAAAGATTGAAGTTTAATGATATTGTTTCTTAAATGAAGATTCAATTCTTCATTCATCAATATCACGCTGTCTGAAAAGTGTCTTACATAATTTTTCCAAACCCTAAATCCAAAAACATCTAGCGGTTGTATTTTGCCTGTCGTTCCTTTTGGAATTATTTTTAAATTTATTTCTTTATTAGTAGGTTTTACTTCTTCTACGGCTGAAGGACAGTGCCCAGTCCATGAGTCTACCAAAAGTACACTTGATAAACCAACAGTCGGAAAATATACTTCTTTGAGCCATGTTTCAAAATGATCTATAAATCAGACGAATTTCAAATTTTAGTAATTTTTGATAGAATACAAATTAAAACGATTTCAATGCTTTCACAAGTTGCAGAATTACAAATAAAAATAAATTTATCGCGAAGACTCACGGATAAATTTATCACAGATAACTATTATCAACAGGTCAATAGCATTATCATCAGCATATGATATATAGCAAGTACTATTAATAAATATTATTGAATATGTAGATATACTTACTATTTAAAATGTATTTCAATAACATATCATTATATGTGTTTTAAAATTTTAATGTGATATATGATATATATATATATATATATATATATATATATATATATATATATATTTGGAAAATTTTAAAATACTAATGACTCCTATAATTTTTGTATAAGATTTCCTATAAAGTTTACGTATGAATGCACATTTAATGAAGAGTGTATTTTTTATATTTTTGATATGATACAAATTCTAAGAATCCTGAAATATGTCATTGTTTGAAATTATCTAATCTTGTTAAAACTGTCAGAATAATTTATAAATTAATAGTTTAAAATTATAGAATTTTAAAATGAATCATCAAAAAAACTACAAATAAATGGAAAAAAATCAGGAAGTAAATGTTTTCATTTTATATCGCTTGCCAAACATTTTAAAATTGAAAAATTATTCATGGATCTAATTTTTCATTTAAGGATAAAATAAAAAAATAACCTCAAGGGTAAAACAATCAAGAAAAAAAATTTTTCTTCGTAAATCTCGAAACACTTCAACTTTAATTTCTTATTTTCTTGATGATCGTGCAATTTTCAACCAAATCTAGACGATTTGATCAATTTTATATTGAAAAAATAGCGAAAAATTGCACATTTACCCTTAAAAAAAACAGGGGTTGATACCCTTCGGGGTAAAAGTTGTGCCTACAGTAGCGTCTTTTTATAATAAAGAATTTAGCGTTGGTTTTATTTAAAACTCCAAATAGTTTTTGAGATATTAGAAAAAACCTGTTTTCGGGGGTAAACTTCAAGGGTGATTTTCACCCCTTAAATCGACGAGTTAGCACGTAAGAAAAAACACGTGTCTAATATTTTCTCGAGTTCTACAACATATCACAAAATGATCAAAATCGGTGAGGTACACCTGGGGACCCTTCCTTGTCAGTATCTGTTTATTACTAAGAAACGTATTGTGCTTTGAATGGCTCCATGGCGAAGTCACACGTTGTGCATACGCGTACACAGCTACTCTGCCTTACAGCATCGGAAAATCTGCGACAGAGAGACCCTGCTGGTCTGCCGGAAAAGTTCTCCACCTTAACTGACGTTTTCGCGGCGGCAAACAACAACTTATATTATTTCGCTGTTCTGCGCTACTTAGATTTTTGCAAAAGTGCGCTGAGCCAAAGAATCTCCCTTCTCTTAATTTAAAATCACTAGCAAAGCAAAATCACAGCGTCGCCTCGACAAATCGTTTCCCAAGCGGCAGATTTTGCACCGCTTCATCGATCGAAACCCACACTCGTTTCAGAGTACTGTAGAAGCAAGCATTACCCGAATGGAGTCTCTTGTTTATTTCGACATTAATCTCGTTTCTATCATTTATGGTCGTACCCAGATACCTGAATTCGCTAACCTTTTCAAAAGTAAAATCCCCAACTCTGAGATCTCCCTCCCCGCTGCAGATGCCTAGTTTATCCACAATCATGTACTTTGTTTTTGATTCACTAACTTCTAACACTGTATACTCTGCCGCTTTTATGAGGATTTCCGCATTTCTTGCTACCGTTTCCATACAATCCCCCAGTATATCCAAGTTATCTGCGTAGCCTAGTATCTGCGTTGTTCCATTAAGCGTTGCGCCCAGCTGGCTAACCTGCACTTTTCTAACGACATACTCTAACGTTAAGTTGAACAGCACCGTAGAGAGCCCATCCCCTTGTTTTAAACCATCGCGTATCGTGAAGGGTTCTGATATATTACTGCCTACTCGGACCTTTCCCGTGCTTCCGTTCAGACATATTTGAATCAATCTCACGAGTTTTTTCGGTACACCGAGAAGTACTAGAATTTGATACATTTTGATTCGCTTAATAGAGTCGTACGCTTTTTTAAAATCTATAAATAGTTGGTGTATGGTTTCGCAAAATTCCCACTTTTTCTCTTATGGTAAACATTGCATCGCTCATCGATCCGCTGCGCCGAAATCCACACTGATAATCTCCTACTATATCTTCCGCGAATAGAGTGAGTCTAGCTTGTATTACGTTTGACAGAACTTTGTAGCACGTTGCTAAAAGTGAGATAACCCTATATTTATTGCAGTCTGTCTTATCCCCCTTTTTAAAAATCGGTATAATGATAGATTCCTTCCAATTTTCGGGTATTGTTTCATTTTTCCAGATGGCACATACTAGTTTATAGATTTTGGAAGTGAGCTCGACGCCCCCATATTTGAGTAACTCAGCTGGTATAGAGTCATTTCCCGCGGGTTTGTTGTTTTTTAGTTTTTTAATCGCGGCCTCTACTTCTTGGTAGCTTGGTTCCTCCACGTGGAGTTCAGCAGTGTGAATTTCGTCCCCTAATTCTTCGCTATTTTCGTGCACGTTTAATAATTTATCGAAATAATTTTTCCAGAGCGACAGTAAATCATTGTCATTTGTTACGAGGTCCCCGTTTTCGTCCTTCTTTTTTCAATGAGGAAATGATCAATTTGGTTCTGCGTGGCCCCGTCCGGCGACGTCCACGTTGCCTTGTGTATGTCCTTGTGCTTAAAACATGTAGTTTTGATTATAAGATCTTTTGCCGCCGCGAAATTTATGACCCTAATACCGTTCTCATTGCTGGCTTCGTGCAGGCTTTCCTTCCCTATAGTAGGCCTAAACATTTCCTCCCTACCTATTTTAGCATTGAAATCGCCTAATACTATTCTTGTGTCGTAAGACGCGAACTGGTCGATTACCTGCTCTAAAGTTTCGTAATAGAGATCCTTAGCTTCTTCTTCTTTGTCCTCCGTAGGACAGTGCACATTAATAAATACATATCTATACCATTCACCTTCGATAATGATGTACGAGAGCCTCTCATTGACGGATTTGAAATTTTTAACCGAATGTATGATGCTTTTGCTTACGAGAAATCCGGTGCCTAGAGATCCCTCACTCCCGGCCCCATACAGGTACGTGAAGTTACCCGATGCTAGTACTCCGCCATCTGGCCACGGCGATTCCTGTATTGCTACCAAATCTAAATTGTACCTATCAGCTTCCTTTGCGAGTTCTTTAAACGCGCCTGCTCTGTATATACTGCGAACATTCCAAGTTCCGACCCTTAAGTCCCTTTTGGTTCGGATTTGATTTTTTTGAGCCATGATAGTATGTTAAACCCGCGCGCTTCGGATCCTGTTCCGATCGCAGGTGAGTCCACCGTTCTAGAGGTGATAACCCCCATACCTCTCTAGAACTAAGTATGAGATCTTTCCGACTTTGACGAGGACAGTGTCAATTCGTCGTCAGACACACTACGGTTTCATTCTCGCATCCTAACGCCCCCCTGCAAGGTAGCGCGCCTTCGCTGGCATCGTTACCGCGTAAGACCAGGTGACGAATCATTCTATACATCCCCTTTCGGGGCAGTTGTCATCGCTCCCGCATCCTCCTCGGAGGCAGGATTTTTGCCCATTTTTGTAATGTGTGATGAAAGAGATAGATTGAGAGATAAGAAATAATGTGAAGTGTTTTTTTGTTGTGGTGCTTGCGTAGTGTTTCTAGATGAATGCGTCCAACAGTGTGGGCTCATCACACCCACGCCTGTTCCTATCGGCTGTCCGCGGCTACTTATTCAATTTATTCGCAGCTAACCTCTTTCTCAGGGGCTGTTCCTCTATCCGCAACCTAAGGACGCGCTGTGTAGTGGTGATAGGCACCCACCCGTCCGATCTGGACGACAACGCCCAAGACCCGCTTAGGGTAGCGGCATTGTAACAGATGAGCATGTTCTATAGGTATAAAAAAATCTTGAAAGTAAACTTTAATGGCGCACTGATATGGAAAACAGCGTATCATTAAACCACTTATTACCTTCTCTAGCCAGATGTGGATTTTCGCACATAGGTAGCCTCGTCGGTCCATAAAATGCGGTTGAGAAAATCAGGATCCCTTTTAATTTCCTGCACGATCAAGTTGCTGAATATAAGCCTATCTTCGCGATCACCTTCCAGTATAAAAAAAAACGTAAATATAACATCAATTTTGTAGAATGTACCATATAAGTTAATATGTTTCATGTATCAAATGATTATGTTTATGGCGAACGCACATAAATCAGTAATGTTGTGATTTTGATCTTCTAATCTCCAAAATTAAAATAAGCAATATTTAGTTCTATTATTACACACAGTGTAATTTTTTAAGAAATTACATCATATGATTAAACAGAAGCATGTAGTGCGTAAAAGTACTCATCAATATATTTAGGTGCTTTTCGAAATTTAGAAAGAAAAAGAACAAAAGAGAATTGAGCGAGTGAAGCCTGCTGGATTGTACTAATTTTATACAGAAATCTTTTCCAGCTCTTCCACCAAACATGAAAAAAATATTTGTTACTCACAGATTTCGTGTATGCGCCGGTAATGGAAAGCGTGCTGGCCATCCTCCTTCATAACAGGTTGACATGTGGAGTACGATGTTCCCAGCAATCGGGCAGTCCGTCGCAAGCTCGTAGTCGGGTCATCGGCAAAGCAATCTAAAATTGCTTCTTCGTTTTCGGCTCTCGCACCTATTCGTCGACCTCCATCAGGATTTTGCACTTGCACAGCACAGTACCCGTCTCAGCCAGGCGTTGATAAACGCGCGAAAAAGTGCCCGCATCCGGGTGTCAGCGGTTAGGATAGCGCCGTTGATATTCGGTGGCTGCTGCACGGCCCACCCGATCGCAGGCACCACATACTAGTAGCATATCGGCGTACTCCTGGTTTGTGTAACCAGCATTACGCGCGGGTCGTCCTGCTTCAGCCATATTATTAAAGGATGTGCATGTACCGAGTTAACTAACAACACTGAATGTTACGAGGAATGTGACAAGATGCGAAAAGTAAAAACAAAAGAAATACGGGATCGTGGAGTCCACGGAGACAGCCACTCTCTCAGAAGCATCATACTGAACGAAAGAAAAGAACATCGCTCGAAGATACAGCTGACTTTGTCAATTGTTTATCGATTTATGAGCGCAATACATTTCTAGCCACTGCTATGAAGTCGTAATCCTATCGATCTTCCGGCTTTTAGCTAAAGAAATATGTCTGACGTTTCAAAAGCTACGTGGTACAGTTATAAAATTTTTTTAGCAAATTCTGCTGCGAATTCACAGCGCTAGTTTTATTGTGAATTAAAATAAACAAAGCATTTTCTTCCGGATAAAGACTAGTCTCAACTTTGCACCCACTGTTAGAATAAAGCAGTACCCAAAAATTGTATTGTAAAAATAGCTTGTTTTTGGGTACAACGAGGAGCGAAGACTGTAACGCATTTATCGGTCAATAACCAGTAAGCGAAAGTACTTTCCAGCAGCTGCGCCAAAATAGCAGCACTTAAGCAGCGACGCACAACGAGTTTCTCACGCAGTTCGTGATTAGAAAAAGGTCAGCTGCGCAAGTGAACTCTGCAGCATCTGCTGTAAAATTACAAAGCCGACTGTTCCGAGCATTTCTATTTTTCTCACACGCCGTGGCGTAAACCTCGATTTACTGCACGCTCGTGCAAAAGTGCATTTGCTAAATCTCGGTTTACGTATTGTACCCTCATGGGGACGGATAACGTCCTCACGAGGGTGAAACTATTTTACCGCACTAGTATTTTGTAGTATATTTCAATTACCGTTCTTTTTAAGTTCTATTGTTTTTCATGCAACTTCATATTATTGATTGTAAATAATAACTGTCATTAAAAGTAAACCTATCTTTGATTAAACATCTTGGCACTTTCTCTAAGTTTACTCTATACATATACAATAATTTTAAATATGCAGAAAGTGTTAAGTTCCGACAAATTGTACAGCTACAGAATGAATCCATTGCTAATTTCTCACTACGATTAAAGCAAGGAGCTACGTTCTGCGAATACGACACATTTCTCGACAGGATGCTGATTGAACAGCTCCGACATGGTCTCACCGATCGTGATATGCGCGACGAAATAATCGCCAAGAAACCTACTACATTCAAAGACGCTTACGAAATAGCACATACATTGGAGTCAACTCGTCAAACAGCGGATGAGGTTACCTCTACTTCTAATAAGATACATGCGCTATCTTATTCAACGACGCATTTCAAACATAAACAGAATGCTTCACATACATTGCGCAGTGCTTCTCGGAAGCAAGATCATGGTGAACAACAAGGTCAGTACGCTTGTTATAGATGCGGAGAATGTCACAAACGCAGTGAGTGTCCATTTCGTACTTCTGAGTGTCATAAGTGCAAAAAACGTGGGCACATAGCGAAAGTTTGCAGAGCTTCATCTTCGCTTTCTACTTCTCAAATACAAAATTATGAACAGCCTGCACAACAAATAGATACATTGAAATGTTTCAACGCAGTCGAAGAATCCACGTTATTGATAGCGATACACTTCGTAACCTCAAATCTAATTTTCAATTACAGCCAACTTCTAAGAATTCATGAGTTACTCGCAACATCGCCTCAACTGCATCGGGACTTGCTCTGTTAATGTCTCATTTGGTTCTACATCTCGTCAACTTCCGGTCTACGTTATTCAAGGCTCTTGCGATTCCTTATTTGGTCGTGAATGGATCGCACAATTCAGTCACGAAATTGATTGGACCTAACTCTTTTCTCCAATCAAGGTTAATGTCCTTTCTACTCTTCTATCTTCATTAACTCGTGATCAACAAGCACAGCTGGATCAACTTTTGACAAGGTACGCTGAAGTTTTCAGTGAAATAGCTGGAAAGCTTACTGGACCTTCAGTTAAGGTACATTTTAAACCTGGAACTTCTCCTGGTTTTGCTCGTGCTCAAGATATAGCATATGCGTTACGCGACAAATATTATAAAGCAGTTGATGCTAAACTTGCGTCTGGATTTTACAAAAAAGTTAATTTTTCCGAGTGGGCTTCGCCTACACACGTCGTTATTAAAAAAAATGGTGATATTCTTATAACTGGAAATTATAAACCTACGTTGAATCTACGTATAATAATAGATGAATGTCCTATTCCAAAACCTAGTGACATTTTCAACAAAGTAAAAGGAGCCAAAATTTACGCACATCTTGATATTACAGATGCTTATACTCATCTTCCTGCTGACGACGAGTACAGTCATGCTTTAACCCTCAATACTCCTACACATGGGTTGGTTCGTCCACGAGCTGTTTACGGCGCAGCTAACGTTTCTGCAGTTTGGCAACGTCGATTAAAAGAAATCTTACAAGGTCTAAAAAACGTTGAAAATTTTTTCGACGACATCATTGATGGGCTGAAAGTTTCGAAGAATTGTTGATTATTCTTGATCCGTCTTCTTGAAAATGGTGTTCGTCTTAATTAACGTAAATGTGTTTTCGTTACAAATTCTGTAGAATTTTTTGATCATAAACTAGATACACAAGGCATTCATAAATCTGATTCTCACATCAAGGCAATTCGTGATGCACCTAAACCTTCTACACCTCAAGAATTAAAATTGTTTATTGGTAAAGCTACGTACTACAATTCATTCATTCCTGACTTAGCTACAAAAGGTCGACCACTTCGGGACATGCGGTAATCCAAAATTAGATAAATGGATTCCAGGACAAATTAATTCTCGTCTAGGAGATCTGCATTATGAAATCAGTTACATGGATAAAATGTATAAACGACACGTCGATCAAATTCGTGCTTTTACAATCCAGAAAGAGTAACATTTTTTGAAGATAAAATTGGTGCTAATTTAACAACATTTCTCACCACAAGCACACGACGTCGTACTCGATTTTACAAAAATAACGTAACTCCAAGATCTATGAGTACACAACAAGAAGTAAATACTGAAGTAATTACACCATCATATAAGGCTCCTTCGACTTCTCAGACTGTGTCGTTTAAAGAATCACCGACTATACGTCGTCTCGTTGCACCAAATCGTTGACAACCAGTAGATGGCGCGACGAGTACCGTTTTAAGTATTACGACTGTATAAATTTACATATTACAACAATATATAACTATTTTTATTGATTTACTAGCTTATATGTAAAAATGTTCTATTTGAATAGTTTATGCAAAAAGAAGCCTCACTTGATAATACTTCTGGATGAATACGTTTCCGAAATTATGAACAAGCTGAGGCTGTATGATGTCCTGAAAAATTTGAAGATGGAAAGATTAAATGAGAAAGTTAACTTTTTAACAGAGATTATTACTAAAGCACGGGGCTCAGTGAGACCGTCAAATGGTGTATCGTTGGCAAAAAGTTACGTGAGGAAGCAATTTGAAGCCAACAAAGAAAATAAAGATTTGGATCTTCCAGATATCTGCAAAGGATATAGGATTATTGAAGTACGTTTCAAAGCTACGTGATTTCGCACATTCATGTTCTCAATAGCGATCCATTAAAGACATATAAACATTTGTGTAATATAATTTATAGAAAAATCTCATTTATACAGTTCAGAATACGTTGGTTCATTTTAACAACATCAAAATTAAAATCAATTGGGACATGTGCTTAGTGGACAAAGCTAAAACTATGCTTAAATGGCTAGAATTCACTGAAGCATTTATAGTTGACGTTTTGTATGGCCAAAATTCAATAGATATTGACCAAATTAAGAAAATTTCAAGCATATCGGAATCATTTTAAGACGATGACGTCGACATCTGCATTTTGGAAAACTTTTTGAGAATTGACGCTTTTGAAAGATTACAATTTTTTGTGCAGTCTAAAAAGCAAATGAATAAGTAGACTTGCGGAAAATGCAAACGTGTACTTGTCAACAACGCAGTTCAGCGCGATTCATGCTTGCTCTGTTATCATTGCACATGCGTCAAAATCAATCTGGCTAAAATATCTGAAGTTAAAAAGAGTGATTGGTTCTGTGCTAATTGTCTATGAATAAACAAAATTCGAACCCTCCCACAATTCAGCTTTTTCAGGTGGTTAAGCGCGCATATGAGTCGTACGACATTGCTGACTGCAATCCGTTTTCATGTGTGAAAAATCATGTTTTGCGCGACACGCCGCCTAAAAAAGCTGTTAATATCGCTCGAATGTCATAGCGCACGCCGTTTTTTCAAGCTCAAGTAGAAAAATAAGCTAGTGTTTTTTGGGGCAAGACTGCGGGAGCCCTTTAGGTGACACGCTGCACAGTATAAAGAAAAAAATTTTTTTCGTATTAAAACCTAAAACTTTGTAAAACTAACTTACTTAGTCAAAAAAAAAAAAAAAAAAAAAAAAAAACGATTTATCATATTGAAGTGAATTTTCTTGAAAACTGAAAAAGCTAAGACAACTTTTTTTGATAGATTTAAGTTTAGTAGACAAAAATTTATAAGTCGCATAGATTTTATCCAGAAAATATTAAAAATATATCAAAAGGCAAAGATTTTATCGCTAAAATCGGAAAATGGGTCTTTTTCCCTTAAATTTTGGGGGCCCCGAAAACTATTGTAGGCCTTCTCAATAGTTTTCTCTTATTCCAAATAACTTAAACTATACTCTAACCAAATTTCATCCAATTCCGTTCACTCAATCCTGAGATATTAGGTTTTAATACGAAAAAAATTTTTTTACACCATGCGCCGTCTGAAAAAGCTCGCTAGATCGCCCGATCTTTGCGGCAGCGAAGCTTGCAAAGGGAAGCGCGCCATTTTTCAAGTCTTCGTTAAGGAAAAGAGCTTGTGTTACGTGCAGCGCGGCTGTGCGAGCCGTTCGCGTGATAGGCCACGCAGAAAAGCTCTTTTGATCGCTTGAACCTTGCAGCAGATAGGCCCGCTAAAAAAATCCCGCCGTTTTCCAATCTTTAATGAGTAAAAGAGCTTGTGTTCCGTGCAGTGCGGCTGTGCGAACCCTTCGCCTGAGACGCCACCCAAAAAATGTCTTGAGATCGATCGATCTTCGCCGCAGCGACCCTCGCGTAGAGGAGCACGCCGTTTTTCTAATCTTTAATGAGTAAAAGAGCTTGTGTTTTGTTCGGCGAGGATGTGCGAGCCCTTTGCGCGATACGACACCCAGAAAAGCTTGCTCGATCTCTTAACCTTGGCCGCAAAGAAGCCCGCTAAAAAAAAATCCTGTGGTTTTTACAATCTCTGGTAAGAAAAAGAGCTTGTGTTTCGTGCAGCAAGGCTGTGCAAGCCCCTCGCGTGTCACGCCATCCGTTTTGCGATCCCTCGATTCTTGCGGAAAAAAGCCCGCAGAAAAAATTCCGCCGTTTTTCCAATTTTTAATGAGTAAAAGAGCTTGTGTTTCGTGCAGTGCGGCTGTCCGAGCCCTTCGCCTGAGATGCCACCCAAAAAATCTCTTGAGATCGATCGATCTTCGCCGCAGCGACCCTCTCGACCCCCCCCCCCCCCTACCCGAACGAGCTGGCTGACGCGTTGTGCAGCGAAATGCTTGACGGATACTTTTTACGAGCGCGAGAGAGCATAACCTTTGACTCTCAAGTGCTCTTCGCAGGAAGTTGATATTGTTTAGTATCCACTTGTCGCCATGAGTCTTAGCAGGCGATACCTATACAGCGGTGATGAATCAGTGTGACAAAACAACTATACGTGTTTGATACTGCTTGCTGCTCGACGAACACTGGATACTTGTTTACGATTGTGTGTGTGTGTGTGAGAGAGAGAGAGAGAGAGAGAGAGAGAGAGAGAGAGAGAGAGAGAGCATGATCTTCGACACCCGACTGCTCTAAGTGTGAACTTGATATTTTTAGTATCTACTCGGCGGCAAGAGTCTTTGCAGTCGATACCTATGCGCGGAAAAAATGGATCAGTGTGACAAAACAACGGTTCAGAGTAATCTCAAATGTAATTAACACGTGGATTCTTGGAGCCGTATACTTGATATTGCTTGTGTGAGAATCGCTATGGTCATCGCTTGCACAGGAAGTCGAATGCTATTAAATGTGATAGAGCATTGATTTTAGCCGCCTTGTATCGTGCGAGAATCGTCGACGGTATCATTATTTCAGATTGTTATGCATCTTGGACCCGTGAGAGCGTAGGTAATATAATACCTATGAATCAGTCGATCCTCTTACCGTTTAAGTGACATTCGACGAAATTTTGACACTCGCGAATGATAAAGCTGAGGCAAAACTGAGAAAAAAAGGATGTTATTTTTTGCGTTTTATACTGTTGCGCGAGTCCACACATCCCCCCACTAGCAAGACGTTTTTTATACTACATAAACCCTACGTTGACCTCAGGAGCTCAGTAGTCATGAGAGTAGTTACATTAAATCAAGAGCTCGCAAGCATGTATAACGTAGCCGAGGAGTCTTTACGCACTGTAGTGCTTCGCATCGCGGGCAATCTTCAAGCAAATAGTGTTGTTAGACGCAGGTGTACAAGAAGCTGGTGTCTACGTGTGAAACGCATGGTTGCGTGCCAATTATGCCGCGAGTTTACACGTCTTTTACGATGCTGCGGGCCACGGAAAATTGCACAGCTGCATAGACTTATTTTTAAAAAATGCAACTTAGCTGTGCGATGCGCAGCAGAATTTTGTATGCAACACAATTTTGCGCATTTACCTGTGTTGACGCGGCTAATGACAGCATTCGAGGAGAATAATGGTGAGTACATGTTTATTGATTGTAATTTTTCTGCACTATATCGCGTTGTCATTAATAAAAATCAAACAGCGCTTGTACTTGGCAACGAGGTAAACGGTGCCACAGCTGATAGTGTCGTCTGCTGCTTCTGCTACAAGCTCTGTTTCATTTACTCGCGCGCGCGCGCATACACACATTCGTAACGCTGTGTCGTCTGCTCTTACCGTAGAACGCGTCGACTGCTACGTATGACGCGTAGTGTTTTCAAGTCGTCTGCTTCAGCGCTAGGGAAATTAGCTTCTTACATCTGTCATATTACATAGCATGTGATGCGTATCTCTCTATCATTACAGTAATATAACGTATAATTATAAAATCAAAGAATATACATCCGCTATATTCTATGACAGTGAGAATACTTTTTTAAACAACTGTTTTTCTCGCTATACTTCTTGCTTTTTTATTAAAAAATGTGTAATCAAATATCGGTTAATATTTTGTTTTAATTTATTCGACATCAAAGAGATTTTAATATTCATGTGTTGTATGCATCACTACCTTCGAATACATATAACACATATAATAATACATATTTTTAATATATATATATATATATATATATATATATATATATATATATATTACATTATTTATATACATTTTTTTAATTTTTATAATATATAATAATACATATTTTTAACATAAAATTGTTTTACATTTCAGCATTAGAAAATTTATTAGCCAACATAACCTCTGATGAAGATGATATTACAGAATACACATCAAGTGAAAATGTTGAACATACGTCATCGGATGAAGGTGAGGAGGAGGAGGAGGAGGAGGCAGAGAGAGAGGCAAGTGAGACGGAGGATACCGCGCAAGCGGGGAATGCTGTAGCCGATGTACAGTTTTTCCCGGCTGAAATGGTGGCGGTGAGCGCTGCCGATGCACACGGAGAGGAGTTGCGGGTGGGGGAGAGCGAAGCCGTAAGGAGAGAAGCAGCAGCAGTGGTGGCTGCGGCGCCTGCAGCGGTGCGTCTTCAGGTGAATGAGGCGATGGATGATGAAGGTGAAGCAGTAGAGAGAGCGCAGAATGACCACGATGCTAGAGCGGAAGAGGCTGAAGATGCACCTGCCAATAGGGATTCTCAGCGCATGGCTAATATTGACCACCTTCTTGCCACATGTACAGAGCCAACAGCTGATGCTAATAATATTCTACAGCGCTTGATGGAGCGAGCAGCTGATGAAAGCGAAAATATTATTGAGTATGCGCAGCATCCATGTGTCAAAAGACGGCAACAAATCCTCGACTTTTTGGCCCGGCCAGTAGAACCCGAAGAAATGCGGTACACAAGAAGAAGCACTGGAGGATTGGTTACCAAGCATTTTTTTAACTAGGGAAATCCAAAAGATCGTCAAATTAATGAACGTGAGTATTATGCTGTATTTAAATATACATTTTTCTTGAAATAAATTCTTATTTTTAAATATTATATAAGTTATTCGACGTGGTCTCGAAGGATTTGCTAAGTACCCCAGGGCTTTGAAACAAGATATCATGCGTATCATGTATGTTCGAAGAGCACAAGAAATATGTTGGTTTTTCAATGCTTGTAAAGATAAAAATTCCATACTGTTAGACACTGAAAATTTACCTGAAGTGTTTAATCGCCTGGGACAGAGTTTTTCAGGACCACCAGAAGAATAATTTAAAAATAAGAAATTATAAAATAGGGTATTCAAATATTTTGTATTCAATAAATTTTTTCAGAACATAATCACTCTGACGATTCATCTTGTTCTTCTTCTACAACCATTTTTCCCTTATCTACATCATCTTCGAACACCAATACTTCTGTAGAATCGCAGGATTACGAGGCCGATGAAAGTGATTTTTCTATTCAAGTTGGTAGAGGACAAAGAAGAAGAATTGAAAATTCAAGCAGCAATAATGATGATTTGTCTGACTACGAACAAGAGGATAATCAGCCCAGTGAGGAGAATGAGGAGGCGGAGGAGGAGATCAGCGAGGAGGATGAGGAGAGAAGCGAAACAGACGATAATATGAATTATCAAGGAGTCGATGAGGAAGGAGATGAGGATATCCAGCCTCCTGATAATCGTTTTGATATTTTCCAACAAAATTCGCATTATATATCTATTTAAATAAGATCTCCACCGAAGGATGGATCTATAAATCCGATAGTTTGGTTGGATTTAGTTATTCGCGATATTTATTCTTATATAATTTCATTACGTAATGAAAACGACATGATTGGCGTCTCCGTTAGAAGTTTAAATTTTGCACGAGGCCCGGGTGGGTTATCTTTAAGATTAGTAAATAATTTTTTTACAACGATTTATGGAATTTAATTAGCGGATTAGCTCAGAGTAATGAGGATTTTCAAATAGATGAGAGCTTTATTCTAACATTAACACTTGTTAATATACCTAATGGTGGCCGAGGTGGAAGTAGAAAGAGGATAAATGTTGATAGCTTAGCTCAGAGATCGGTTGTATCTATAAGAAATAACGATAATTTATGCTTGCCAAGAGCTTTAATTGTCGGGGAGGCTTTTATGATGTATAAAAAATTCTTTTCAAACGAAGCCATTGATACTTGGAATATTGTCAGAGATAGCAGACGTGGTATGCAAAAAGAGCGCGCAAATCTCCTTACTATTAATGCAAACGTAATAAAAGCTATAGATACGTAGATGAGCATAGATGCACAGCCAAATGTGACAGGTGTTTTTGTGCGCCAACGTGTAATTCTAATATAGATATTATAAAGTGTGTAGAATGTAACCGAGAATTTTACGGACAAATATGTTTCGACCGTCACAAAATAGATGGGTCATACAAAAAAAATAATAAAAAAATATGCGATGTAGTAAAAGTTTGTAATATGTGTTGCAAACGAATTAATATCTACAAGTCAAAGCACGAGTGTGGAATCAATTGGTGCAACTTATGCCGCGAAAAACATGATGTAAATCAGCTCTGTTATATTCAACCCATTGGACGTAATGTTAACGCACGAAAATATAAATATACTATGCCATTCGTGTGGTGTAAGAGAGCATATATTTCGCGATGATCCAGTTAAACAATTAATAGGTTTCAGTACGCGAGAAAACTACCTTCGGTCAAATAATTTGTATTACTCATAACTCTCGTGGGTTTGATGCGCAATTTATTTGGAGAGAAATCGTTGAAAATACCTCAATAGTACCGAACGTAATATTGAATGGACAAAATATAATTATGCTTCAATGCGAGCGAACAAAATTTATTGATAGCTTAAACTATTTTCACATGAAATTAAGTGCTTTACCACAAACATTTTCTCTACCGCCAGCTAGCAAAAAAGGATATTTTCCTCATCTATTCAATACTTTACATAATCAAAATTATGTTGGGGCTTTACCAGAAGCATCGTTCTATGCGCCTAATGCCATGTCGACGTCTGAGAGGGAAAAGTTTATTGTATGGTATGAGGAGAACCGAAATACTTATGAGTTTGATTTTCAACGTGAAATACTCGATTATTGCCGTATGGATGTAGAAATTTTAAGACTTGCATGCATGGCTTTTCGGAAAATTTTCATTAAGTGCGGGAATACTTGTCCGTTTACAGAGGCAACGACCATAGCTTCTGCATGCTCCATTGTGTATAGAAAAAATTTCTTACGCGAAAAAACTATCGGTATCATTCCAGCAGGTGGATATCGACGCGCTAATAATCATTCGCAAAAGTCAATACAGTGGCTGTTACAGTGTGAACGTGAGATTGGTCGGGAAATCATACACGCGGGTAGAGCACGTGAATTTATGCTTCCAGAAGGGTTTCGTGTAGATGGCTATTTACCTCCGAAAAATGATAATGCTAAAGGTATAGTCTTTGAATATCAAGGCTGTTACACACACGGTTGCCCTATTTGCTTTAATAGACGACGAGATAAAATAATGTCATACGGTAGAACTATGGATGAGTCGTACGAGAATACTTTTCGGAAAATTCAAAAAATAAAAGCCCTGGGTTACGAAGTTCTAGAGATATGGGAATGTACTTTTGATCGGATAAAAGCAGAGAATCGCGAAATCTACGAATATGTACGATGCTTTTTTTGGAGGTAGTACGGAGAATATAGTTACTGAGTACGCGATCGGAAATAACGAAAAAATTCAATATACAGATATATGCTCTCTTTATCCGTACGTGTGTAAAAGAGGTCGATTTCCCGTAGGACATCCGCGAATTTTAATTGGTGAAGACAGCAACGAATTAACGCAGGGGAATAACAATAATCTCAACAATATTGAAGGATTAGTTAAATGTAGTATCTTACCACCGCGCGACCTGCACATTCCACTCTTACCAATTAAAATGCACGGACGTCTTCTTTTTGCTCTTTGCCGCTCATGCTGCGAAGAAATGTAGCAGTGTGACTGCAATCACGAAGACCCAAAAATGCGTGAATTCACGGGCATCTGGGTTGCTGATGAGTTGCGTAAAGCTGTTGAACTCGGTTACAGTATTACGAAAATTTATATTATTTGGCAATATGAGATGACACAATATAATCAAATTGATGGTAGCGGAGGTCTTTTTGCTGAATACGTAAATACTTTCTTAAAAATCAAGCAAGAGGCTAGCGGATGGCCCTCATGGTGTACTGATGAAGCAACTAAATTACAATACATTGAACAGTATAGACTCGATGAGGGTATAACTTTGGATAAAAATAATATCGAAAAAAATTCAGGGTTACGAGCTGTTGCTAAGCTCTGCTTAAATTCGTTTTGGTGTAAGTTTGGACAACGGAGTAATTTTAAACAAACTGAAGTTGTAAAATTACGTGAATCTCTTTTAAAACTTCTTACTTGTCCGGAAAGAGATGTTCATGATATACTAGCAATTAATGATGAGATACTGTACGTGAATTGGCAATACAAGGATGAGGCTGTCACTCCTGCCCTACGAGTGCACCCCTGCATACAAGTGCCGTGATTGCGGCTTACACCGCTGTTCAAGCACGTTTAGAACTATATAATTACTTGAGAAGGTTGGGTGATCGTGTTCTTTATTATGACACAGATTCTTGTATATTTGTTTCGCATGACGATGCTCCGGATGAGTATAAACCTTTAATTGGCTCTAAACTAGGTGATATGACAGATGAACTTTGTGGTTATGGTGAGAATACGTATATAGGTAATTTTGTTTTGGGAGGACCAAAGTTTTACGCTTACACAGCTGTAACACCCAATAAAGATGATAAAATTGGATGTTGTAAAGTAAAAGGTATCTCATTAAACATCTCAAACGGTGTAAAAATTAATTTTGATAGCATTAAGAATTTGATTAACGATGCCTTTGCAAACGAAGATCACGAATCTGAAAAAATGAATGATGAATGTAGTAAAATACGCTTAAAATTCAAAGCTATCAGAAGAACTAAAATGCATGAAGTTGTAACGCGTGAAGAATCGAAAACATGTGTTGTATTGAAAAAACGACGATACATTACGTCACGTAAGTCTCTACATTTTGGATATAAGAATAATTAACTTTTTGGATGTATTTATTGTAAATAAAAATAAACACAAATTTTTATATAATTTCCTTATTTTTCCATTTAAAAGATCCCTAACACATTTTTATATCCTCAGTATAGCTTCTGTCATCGAAGAGAACGCTTCTTATGGAAATTTAGCTCATTTTAACGCATAATTCAGCTTACTCGCGGTGTTATTTAGCTTGTTGGACACGAATATCAGCTTAAACAGCGGTAATAACAGCTTGTGATTCAGCACAGGTAAAATTAGCTTATTTTTACGTGTGCCGCGCCGCGCCGCCGCCGCCGACCGTTCGCGCGCTATAAGCTTATTTTAAGGTAAATCTCTCGTGTGTGAGGGTGTGTGTGTGAGTACTCGACGAAATGGATATGCGATTCAAACATCCGTTTACGTGTATCGTTAGCGGACCCACGGGATGTGGTAAAACAGTTTTTGTCAAAAGGTTTCTTCGACATCTTCCACTCATGTGCAGTGTAACTTTTGATCGGATATTACTCTATTATTCCGAGTGGCAGTCTACGTATGAGACAGACTTTGTTCCAGGAGGCATAAGTAGGGAGAGTAGAAAAAAAATTGTTGAATTTCACGAGGGATTACCTCAGCCTTCAGATTATTCTCAAGACAATGAAAAGAAAAAATTATTAATTATCGATGATTTAATGAGAGAATCTTCGAATAACATTATTCTCGATTTATTAACAAAGGGAAGTCATCATAAGAATTTAAGTGTGATTTTTATTACACAAAATCTTTTTCACAAAGGAGCTGGTCAACGCGATATCTCATTAAATGCAAATTACCTCGTTATTTTTAAAAATCCACGTGATCGTTCGCAAATACAATATCTAGCGCGTCAAGTCTATCCCGAAGACCCAAAATTGTTACAAGAAGCGTATCTCGATAGTACGTTAACTGCTCATGGCTATCTTTTGTTGGATTTGAAACAGTCGACCGAGGATGAATTTCGTTTCCGTACCTCTGTTTTTCCCGATGATAAATTGAGTTACGCATATGTACCGAAGAAGAATAAGAAATTCCGATAAAAGTAGAGGATTCTATGATTAAAGCTTCAGTCTGATTGAAACAATGGCAAGGAGAGGAGCGTCTGCGAGAACCGATAGTCGTAGACGATGTAGAAGACAGCGTGGAGGTGGTGGTGCTGCTGCTGCTACTGAAGAAGAAGAAGAAGAAGAAGAAACAAGGTGTGGATGCCTACCAAAAGCATTTTACAAAAAAGTGTGTTGCAGTATTGAATGCTCTTTGTCATGCAGATAGTCAACAGCTCTTAGCACTGTTACGTGTAGCTGATAAATAACTCATTAAAAGCATATGCAAGTGCGTGTTAAATGTATTGCGCGGAGTCGTTAAAATAAAAAACTCACGTCAAAGTTAAAAAAACATAAAAGTGTTTTGAGAAAATTATTAAATAAATCCAGTAGTAATAACAGTGAAAAAGAGTGGAAAAAAAGAAACGCGTCCTTATTCAAAACGGTGGTGCTTTTTTACCAATGTTACTTGCACCAATTATAGGTGCACTTGTGTCAAAAATATTTGGAATCTCTGGAAATTAAAATATGATGCACGCTCGTAAAATGGTCATTGTACCAGAGGAAACATACGAGTGAGTAACGAAGCAACAGCATCAACAACAACAACAACAACAACAACATATAGTAGAAAAGTCGAGTAATGCTTTAGAGCCAACGATACAGACAAAGGGTGATAATTTAAGTCGTCTCGATACTGAGATGCACGATATACTTTTTTCAAAAAGTATCACCGATAAACGTGAAAAATGTCAAAAATATTTACAAATTTTAAGAAGATATCTTCATTTTAAAAATTTGGAACGTCAGGAACTTTTATCAGATGCAAATATACTTGATGTAGAGCATGAAAATGAAGATATATCGAGTCCATTGCCCGATGAAGCGATACTTGCAAGCATTTTCAAGGGTTGTGTGAGAAAAGCACGTTTATTGCTTCAACATTGGAAATCAGCATCGCATCGTATTAAATGGGATAATTCAGGTACAGTTAGCATTGATGATAAAGCTATACCACACTCAAATATTATAGATTTACTAGAAGACGTGGTACGGAGTAGACCTGTTAAAGAACCTGTAGGAAGATTTCAATTAGCTAATTTTATAGCAACAACTGACACTCCATCCAAATTAATAAGTAATCCAGAGGTGATAAAAATTAGTGAAAGTTTGAAACGTGCATTAAACAAAATTCCTTCAACCAAGAGAAATAATTCCGAGAGCGTTCAGACTTTGGAACAAGCTACTAGACTCGCGGCCGCACAACGCTATAATGCACGTTTGAATAAGAAAAAATCCACACCGCGAAAAGCAGACAAGTGGCTGACTTATAAAATTTAACATGTCTTATGAAAATCAATACTTTGACACTAGACACGAGACTGGATACGGTGGTGCACGTAATCTCTTACGAATCAATGGTAAAAATAAGAAGAACAGCGAGGTTAATGAGTGGTTAAGTAATTAAGATGCATACACACTACACAAACCTATTATTAGACGAAAATTTCCTAGATTGATGTACAATGTCACTAATGTGGATGATTGTTGGGAAATGGATTTGTGTGACATGCAATCTCTCAAAACGTATAACGATAATTTTGCGTATTTACTTGTAGTCATAGATGTTCTCAGTAAATATGCTTGGGTCGAGCCTTTACGTGACAAAAGTACAAAAAGTGTTGTAGCTGCTTTCGACAAAATCTTAAAAAGAGCCGATGGGCGACGCCCAATTCTTATACAAACTGATCGAGGCAAAGAGTTTGTCGGATCAGATTTTCAAAATTATTTAAAACAACACAAGATTAATTTTCGAGTAGCACGCAATCCCGATGTTAAAGCAGCCGTCGTCGAGCGTCTAAATCGCACGCTCAAAAAACGTATGTTCAGATATTTTACTCACAAAAATACTCATAGGTATATCGATGTTATTGAAAATATCATTTACGCGTATAATCACACTATGCATAGTGGTAGTAAAATGGTTCCGACAGTTGTAAATATTCGTAATGCAGTTAGGGCAAGAAAAAATTTAGAAAAAAGAGCTCTTAGTCAGAGAAAAAAGTCTAGAGCACATATATACAGCGTGGGTGATCATGTTTGCATCAGTCGGTTGAAAGGCACCTTCGATAAAGGTTACGAAAAGAATTACAGTGAAGAGATCTTTAAGATTACCCGTGTCTCACGTCGTCAAAATCTCTTCACCTATGAATTGACTGATTTAGAAGGTGAAATAATCGACGGATTTTTTTATCCCGAAGAACTAGCTCGAGTTGGCGATGATCGTTTGTCACAAAATAAGGCATTCAAAGTGGAACGTGTGATCAAGAGTAGGGGACGTGGTATTAAAAAACAAGTTTTTGGAAAGTGGCTTGGCTATCCTGATAAATTTAATTCGTGGATTAAAGCAAACCAAATCGTTACACTTTAAACATGGCTGAGGACGAATTTTATTTGATATTACCGAGTAACAGTAGTATGAAATATTTTTCTGAAAATACAACATCTTGCTTCACCACACACTTATCGCCCGAAGTACGTCTGCATGGTAAGTGGAGTGTTGCTCTCACGGAAATCAGAATACCATGCACGATGATGCATATTCAGAAACACGAATGTAATATAAAGTTTGTTAACGGACGTAGAATAGCAGTTGCAAGAAAGAGAGACATATCTGAATATTTACCGGAATGGACAAACGACAAACACAACGTTGCCATATTTCCACCAGGTGTTTACGAGAATCTCAACAATCTCACAAAAGCTATAAACAATATACCTGAATCTCACTTACGTATTGAACAGGCAAAGAAAAAAAGGGGTTATTACAATTTATATAAAAAGTGTGAATGTAAGGAAACTCATTTTTTCAGCTTGAGCGAAAAGGTCAAACGTATATTTGGCTTTGAGAATGAAAAATATAGAAATCAGGAATTTATACCCATGATTCCATCTGTAGAGTCGAAAAAAAGCAACATTGGTAGGAAACAGACCTGGTTGTTTGGCAAAAGCGATAGCTGATCAATTTTTCGTTTACTCAGATAGTTGTATTCCGTACATAGTCGGTGACGTTCAAGCATCCCTTTTGCGCATAGTAACATTCGATAATTCAAAATATAAATTTGGTGCGGGAGTAGTCAAACAATTTGCACCGGGAATTTATCTACCTTTGTTAAATAACACATTTCAGAATATAATAATAGATATGAGAGATGAAAATGGGAATCATATACCAATCGAGTACGGGACGTTGACCGTAACACTACATTTCAAGCGCATTCTCTGAGAAAAAAAATGGCTTACTACGCAGAATACTATGCCGATCAAATCGGTGGTGGTGATGGTGGTGGAGGAGGAGGAGTACGTCGAGTGTTTGCAGGTTCAACTTATCAGCGAGGTCATGGTGGAATCGGCAGCTTTTTGAGTGGATTATTTCGAAGAGTTTTACCTTACATTACGAGTGGTGCTAAAGCCGTTGGAAAAGAAGCTATCAGAGCAGAAATGCATGTACTAGATGATGTGGGAAATCACGCAATCAATTTTAAACAAGCTGTAAATATGCGCATGCGTGAGTCCGGTAAAAATCTTAAGCATAAAGCCACTGATAAAATTGCCGCTATGATGAAGGGATCAGGATATAAGATACGCGCTAAAAAGCGGAAGCGTCAATCGTCCAAGAACAGTTCAGCTGTACGCATTAGCAGTAAAAGTGGCCGTGTAAAGAAGAAGAAGAAGAAGAAGAGCCGTGTCAGTGTTCGCAAATCTACGAAAAAGAAAGCGGGTAAGAATAAGCCAAGGAAGAAGAGAAAACAACGCAGTGTGAGTGATATTTTTGGATCTACATAGACATTATTTAATATGATATATAGATTTATTTACATTACCACCTACACAGACTTCGGTGGAAAGCTCTCAATTTATACATTATAAAACAGTTTCTTCGCTAACAGACGATGGACCGTTGGAATTCGTCGTTCCAGCTGGTAGTGATTATCTCGATCTTGCACACACAATGCAAATACAAATATATACAAATATACAAATATACACACAATGCAAATGCAAATACAAATAGAGCCAAATGTTGAAATAACAGAAGCAGCTAAAGCTACAGAGTATCCGAAGGTAGTAGCAATAAATAACACGTTACATTCGCTATTTAACCAAATAGACGTTTTTTTTAATCAAAAATTGGTTTCACCACCAAACAATGCTTATCCTTACCGAGCTTACATCGAAACACTGTTAAATTATTCAAAGAGTAGTATGGAATCACATCTCACGAGTGGACTCTGGTATGTGGATACCCCTGGAAAATGGGCAGCGCCTCCCAAGCGTACTGATGTAAATGCAAATATTGGTCAGTGTAACCGTCAGTATTTTACCCGTAATGGTAAAACTGTCGATTTACTCGGTCATTTGCATTGCGATGTTTTTAATCAAAATAAATTTCTGTTAAATGGTGTTGAACTGCGATTACCATTGGTTAGGAGTAAGGATGCTTTTTGTTTGATGGATTTTACAGATGACGATAAATTTACTATACGCATTAAGGAAGCTTCACTGATTGTGCGTCGAATTAAAATAAGTCCAGGTGTTATACTAGCTCATGCTAATGCACTTACAAAAGCCACTGCTAAATACCCAATCAATCGTGTGAAGGTGAAGGCATTTACAATGCATAGAGGTATTCTTGGCGATACACTGGACAACGTTATTCTCGGTCAAATGCCCAAAAGAATAATCATTGGATTTGTGGATAACAAGGCATTCAATGGAAATAGAAAGTTTAATCCATTTAATTTCCAACCTTTTAATATAAACTATATTTCTCTTTATGTGGATGGTGTCCAGATTCCCAGCAAACCATTGCAGCCTCGATTTACGGGTGAAAGTCAATTATTTATCGACTCGTTTCATACACTATATTCTGGGACTGGAATTCATTTTCTAAACGAAGCATTAATTATCTCACGATCGGACTACGATGAAGGGTATACATAATTTGCTTTTGATCTAACGCCTGATTTATCAGCAAATTCAGTTTCTCATTGGAATTTAATCAAGCACGGTAGTGTTCGTGTAGAGGTAAAATTTGAAAGATCACTTGAATCTACAATCAATTGTATAATTTACGCCTAATACGACAATGTCTTGGAAATAGATTCAAGTAGACAAATAATAACGGATTTTAATGCATAATACCGTTAAAGAGATGGAAAAGTAAGAGGAGAAGGTGGAGAAGGAGAAGAGGGATGGGGAAAGAAGCAACAGCAGCGCCTCTATGCTATAGATGAGCAAAAAAGCTAAACGTCATACTCTCAGTCACGTTTGAAAAGTGAGCGAGTTTGGATCGACTGTGTGAATTTTTTATAGTATCATGGATTACGTTATCAATATTCAGGGTTTGAGAGACCGTAACAGCAAGTTTACACCTAAAGAAGTTGGTGTACTTGGTTTAGAGCACAGAA